>JAODAL010064167.1:0-18870 GCA_025379985.1 Phyllomedusa bahiana
TTTTTTCCTTAGAACACAAAAAACTTAAATAAATTGTAAATATTCAAAACTCGCAGGAAGGGGGGAAAAAAAACCCGTTTTTGAAAAAAAAGTCCTATAAAATTTTGGATCTTAAAATTTGTTCTGAGAAATAGTATTGCCTCCATCAGATCCTTGCATACATGACCTAAACCATCTGATCTCATTTCCAGGCTAGAGAACGGCCTCTCTACACTAACTTGGGTTGGTGGCAAAGCGGTGACCACAGGGGCAACATCTCTAACAATCTCAGGATATAAAGAAATTGCCTCAGGCACAGTCAGGTCTGATGAATGGTTGATCTTCTACTTTGAGAGCAATTAAAAACTGTTGCTGAAAGCTGGTCAATCTGTTTGCTATGGGAGCGGAATCTTTTCCCCTGCGGCAGCGCTTTGCCTTCTCCATGTCATCAATTACACTCCTCATGTTTTGAGGCTGAAGATAAAGGAGCAGTCGCACTGGCCGGACTCAATGCCTTTTGCTCTTGGCACCGCATTGAACTAACTGGACCAATTTTTTATGGGCTGGGCCAGCGTGTTGCCCTGCAAGAATACCGCAGTCATGAATGTCCACCTTTCCATCTCTACGCCTTTGTGTAGTGTCGTGCAATTGTTTGGGACCTCCGTATACAGAATGGAATGTATCAGTGTTTTACCAAGGTACCTGAAGAAGCATGTTATGAGAACACGTGAAACACATTGTTTTTACTTCTATTTTACCTCCTAATTTTATAAGCATTGTTGGCAAATAATACAATACTTTTTAAAAAGAATAAAAGGTATTGTCCATATTATTGTGCACCATAGCTTACTATATTTCTATATACCCTCATTTGGTCAGCACCATTAAGGCACTCTCCACTGTATTTTTGCCAAAATTGGTTAAATACTGATATCTTCTTACAATACCGTCGGAGAGACGCTGGGGTAGTCGCTCATCCGAGGAGGAGCATCGGCAGCAGAACCACAGAGGATACTGAGCTTATAAATTCTGAAGCGTGTTATGCTGCTGGAGTACAACACCCTCAGTATTTTATATTTGCCTACCTATATATACAACACCAGGTGTGCACTTCTAGCTCTCCAATATACTACCGTATATAGAATGGGGGTCCCCTGAGATGGGCACGCAGTGCACCATTAGTACTTTCTTGCACTGGACTCTACTCCTCTTCTGACACAGAAAAGCACCTATGTGACCAGATATTTGGGGGACCTCACAGAGTGGCATCTTAAGACTCATGTAGCCCCCAGACTGCCACCTGTGCCCCCCCTGTTTTAGGCATATTTGAAAAAGCAAAAAAATAGTAAAATGGCGTCATGCTATTGCGGGTCGTATCTGGAGATGAAAACATTTCCATTGGGAAATCAAGAGCATCCAGAGTCGGTGTATGCGATCCTGCCGTGTCCTCGCTTAGGTTGCAGGTGGAGACACTTTATAGTAATTTTACGGATTTTTGTACCCTAGATGTTAACATCTAGGATGCACTATGTAAAATGTCACCGACTAATGAAGACTAATTAAATTTAGCTAATAAAATCACATTTTTAGCGCGTAGCGAACAGTGCAGAATATTCACTTATCTGATCAGGCACGGGAAGACGTCCCTGGGAGATGGTGGAAGTTTCCATACTGTATCGTCTGGCCGCCGCTCTGCATTGTTCGCAGAATCTGATCTGCTAGGTATCCAGGTGTACAGTGGCCTGTGATGTCACGGTCTAATTACCTGCTCTCTGGCGTTGGCATCGTAATTAATCATCTGGTGCACTCGGAGGGTTGAGAAGTGGCAGCCTGAATGCGAGGCAACCATCCCGAAATCCTTGCAGCATCTTCACGATGCAGCGCTACTCACAAGTGCAGACCGAGGAGGGCGAGGACACCTACAACTATAATCCGGCTTGGGAGCCCCGTCTGCTGACGTGCTTGGGTAAGGATGTCGATGAGCTCCGATATGGAGAACGTGGCCGAAAATGGACGGCCTGGCTCCAGTCTGGAGGTTTGATTGGTTTGCAGCCTGCACTTCTTATGCCTTCAGTTACTTATATATTGGGGTAGGTATCGGTGATCATTTTATTTCATGCTCGGAGATTGGGTAATGATCACATCAGCTGGCGACATTTAGGTGCCGCGGCTGTGAGCGCAGGTGACTGACTCCTCTGGAGACCGCTGCTCTATTTGTTCTTCGAGTTGTTCATTTGAGACACAGTCTTGTCGCCAGCTGTTGTAATCTGAACAGCGTCTCCTTATCTGGGTTTGTGCAAAGGTTCATGGCTTTTTTTCCATTTTTTTTTTAAAATATATAAATAGTACTGCACACCGGTCCTAGCAAATGCAACAAGCTTGACGTCATACTCCTTTGTAACAAGCGCTATAGCTGTTGTGTTATATACGTCTAAGGCTCTTTTCAAATTTAAATTTTTTATTAACATTTCTTTTTAAACAATATAAATCACATATGAAAGAAAGCCAATGAGACAAGTCTTAACGATTTGCAGCCAGCAACTTCTTGGTCGCTACTAATTAACATTTGTTAACAAAACACATGAAAAAGAATACTGCAATTAAAGTCAATATTGGTCCACACAAGGGACCTAAGTTTCAGTCCTAAGTAGTTCCAGTACTGGTAAAGGGCAGCTAGTAAACACCTAGGGTAGGTCAACGAACGGTTATTGACAGGGGCTGATGTGTAGTCCATGGGGAAGAAGAAAAAAAAAGGGGGGGGAGGGAAACCATGAGCAAGGCAAATAGATCATCATTGAGCCTCTAAAGGAACCATGTGTAACCAGCCGGTGCCTGGTCTAAAAGAGCTGAGTTATGTTTATTGATTAAGCATCTATAAGTAAGGCACTAGAAGTAGGAGCAAAGTCCACATAGATCCTCTGAGGAGGCAGAGGAGTCTTTTCCATAAAATAAACTCTAATCTAGTAAATAAGGGAGGGGTACTCAAAATGGGTCATACGGATCCCGGGACATATGGCCCCGCCCCATACACCCAGCAGAAGGGGATGAAGGAAAGGCCCAGCTCGGCCCCATCATCAAGAGTTTCATTCCTCATGCTTGTCATGCTCGAAGTCCCAGACACAAGAAGGGTTTTAAATTTTGAGGAGTACTTATATAGGATCTAGAGACACCAGGTAGAAAGTAATTTCTGTACAGTATCGGGACCCTGCGCTATCAATTCCTCCATGCGGTGGGTCGTGGCCACTTCTTCAACCCACTCCGCTATGGAAGGGGGGGGGAGGTTTGCTTCCATCATCTAAGGCTCTTTTCAAGGACTGTAACTATGTAGGATCAGGGTAAGCTCCTGGCACATAGAGCAAGCAAATAAAGTTGAAACCAGACGTTTCCACGCACTACATAAAAAGCCCCATCTGCAGGTTTTTCTCACGATCTGACATGAAATCAGAATAAACCTTCCCCGTTTTAGGTCAATTAGGAACCAAAATTATTTATATTTGCCGAATGCAGAATAATGAGAGAGAGAATTTTTTAAGGTATTTTTATTACATTTCATTAGTATTTGGTGGCTTTGCCCTTAAACTGTAGGACTTGGGTCAAACATTTTGGATCCTTCCACAAGCTTCTCACAATAGTTGGTAGGAATTTTGGCCGCTTCCTCCTGACAGAACTGGTGTAACTGAGCCATGTTTGGAGGTCGCCTTGCTCGCACCTGCCTTCAGCTTTGCCCATACATTTTCAATAGGACTGAGATCAGAGCTTTGTGATGGCTGCTCCAAACATTGACTTGGTTCTCCTTAAGACACTTTTTAACCAGTTTGGCAGTAGCTTTGGTTCATTGTCCATTTGGAAGACCCATTTCCACCCAAACTTCCTGGCTGATGTCTTGAGATGTTACTTCAGTATTGCCACATAATCTTCTTTTCTCATGATGCCATCTATTTTGTGAAGTACACCAGTCCTTCCTGCAGCAAAACAACCCCACAACATGATGCTGCCACCCTTTTTGTTTCACAGATGGGATGGTGTTCTTAGGCTTCCAAGTTTCTCCCTTTTTCCTACAAAGGTAATAATGGTCCTTATGGCCAAACAGTTAAATTTTGGTTTCGTCAGACCCCAGGACATGTCTCCAGAAATGTAGGTCTTTGTTCCTGTGCATTTGCAAACATTCATCTGGCTTTTATATGTTTCTTTTGGAGTAATGGCTTCTTCCTGGCAGAGTAGCCTTGCAGCCCATGTTGATATAGTACTTGTTTCACTGTGGATAATGACATAATCTTACCAGCTTTTGCCAGCATCTTCACAAGGTCTTTTGCTTTTGTTATTTGGTTGATATGCACATGTCAGATCAAAGCACGTTCATCTCTGAGACACAGAACTCGTCTCCTTCCTGAGCTGTAGGATGTCTGGACATTCCCATCTTGTTTGTACTTGTGTATAATTGTTTGTACAGATGAACGATGACCCTTCAGGTATCTGGAAATTGCACCCAAGGATGATCCAGACTTGTGCAAGTCCACAGTTCTCTTCCTGATATCTTGGCTGATTTCTTTAGACTTTCCCATGATGTTACACACAGAAGCAGTGTGTTTCCGGTGTGTGATAAAGACCTGACCTCATCATATGGGCGGTCCCAAATTGGGTTTATCAATGCAGAAGTATCTCGGTAATGGAAACTCTGACTTTGGCAGAAGTAAATAAAAAGGCCTTAAATTCTCACTCTCCTAATTCTGTCATTTGGCAAATAGAAATAATTTTGGTTCCTAATTGACCTAAGACGGTCAGAGAGTGAGAAAAACCTGCAGATGGGGCTTTTTATATAGTGTACGTAGCTATGTAAAATTCTAGATCCAGTCTAGTGGCGGCTCTGGGGTCAGGGATGGGGTCTCCCCTGGAGCAGATAGGTTCTTGCCTTGTGGGTTTCAGGGCATTAACCAATGGGGAGGCTGGGCTTAAAATCCTTGTCTCCCGCCCTTCGCCCACTTTTTGCCCACCCTTGGTTGAACTTTATGGTTTCGTGGTTTTTTTTTTCAACCGTACTAACTATGTAACTGTACATAGAGCTCCAGTTACCCAGTGTTTGACAAAAGGGTGTTTTTTTTTGTATAATCACTTTTTTCTTCATGTGTATGGAGTTGTGTACTAGGCTCTTGCAGAATATGCAAATAATCCCTAGGGAAGAGAGCCAAGTCACTACTGCTACTTCTTGGAAGTAGCATCCCTTTTCGTCACATCTGACCCCCAGTTGTGCTTCAAGGCACTTTAATTGGTCTTCTGACCAGCGCGCTACCTACAATAAGTGGCACTAGAGACTTAGGGCCACATGTACTGTATGATAACTGTCTAGGTCTAAAACTCACTTTGTTGCCCATAGCAACCATTCAGAGCCCATATCAACCAATCAGATCCCCCGTTTCATTTCATATAGTGCTCTGGAAAAATGAAAGGGGCGCTCTGATTGGTTGCTATGGGCTCTGATTGGTTGCTATGGGCAACAAAGTGAGTTTTAGACCTAGACCGTTTTCTTAGATGTGGCCCTTAATGCTCTTCAATACAGAATATGCAAATAAAATGTAGGTAAGAGCGATAAATCTCTAGCGCCACTTGTTGAAGCCACCATCCCTTTCAGTCACATGTGACCCATTGAAGTGTTATAAAACATGACTAGGGTCGGATATGAATGAAAGGGATGCCACCTCCAATATGTGGCACTAGAGGCTTAGCTCTCATTCATGAAGTTTTCTTGCATTTTCCATCGCCCTATTAAAGAGGTCATCAGGGAGTTTCATGGAACACTATAAACAGCATTTATATTGAAAAGTAAAGATATTCCACTACCCCCATGTGTTGCTTTTTTAAAAAAAACTTTTTCCTCATTATTCATCAGTGAAACTTCCTGTTTGTGGAAGTGTCAGTAGTTCTCCAGCATCTCTTTCCTACAACTCCCAGACTGCAGTCTAGGACTTCCCTCCACAGTCATCACTGTAGGTTCTGTGTGCTGAAATTAATGGGTAATCCCCCCCAGCTCTTTATCCGCTGTCATGATAATGATGATAGCTAGGACTCATGAGTTCTTATGCAAACTGTACAAAGTTGCAGTCACATATTCATGACCGCAGTACACAACCCCCAGCTCTGAACTGCTGTCCTCTGCTCCCATTACTAAGTTCTGCATGCAGCACTCAAAGATAAAGAAACCGTTCCCCCTCCGCTGTAATTACTCCAATGTAAATACTTCTAGTCACTTTCAAATTCCAGGCTAGCAAGAGTGATGCAGCCAGATGGTTCTTTTCTCAGGTCGCACCTGCTACAGGGGAGTGTTCCTGAGCTGAGCCTGACTTCAAAGACAAAATCTTTACTGAGGCCATGTTATCACTGAACGTCACAGGATTTGCAAGGCATATGGGGGAGGGCAGGACAGGGTTCTTTGCCTGGTTTTGCACAGCAGAACAGGTAAATATTTTTTTAATTAGCATTAATTACAAAATTTAGTATAATACAGTTGTGAGCCCTATATCCGATAAAAGAGAGACCCCCTTTGTGTTTCATAGCCGATAAGTCTCACTACCCTCCTCAAGGAGAAACTTTGCCCACTAGAATTCATTGCCGAGGCATACCATTCATATAAAATATCTCATGGTATGTAAACATAAAGTAGGGCCCAATGGGCATATGCCTATACAACAGCATGCTTCACAGTCCTTCCTCAGAGGCATACGTCAGGAAATCTGTTACACAGACAATTTTTCCCTGATAAAACGCTTTACAGAGAAATATTATCCTTCTCCCAGAATTATTGAATTTATAGAACCAAATTTTCTATATCTTCCTTAACCCCTTAAGCCCCAGGCCTGAAAAGTAGTTAATGACCAGAACTTTTTTTTTAGTTTTTGCCTCCTTGCATTTCAACAGTTGTAACTTTTTTTATTTTTTCAATGACGCAGTTGGATGAGGCCTCGTTTTATTGGAGACAAGTTGTACTTTATGGGGGAATAGTTGAAGTTCACTTATAAATAATTGCAGATTTTTTAAAAACACCTTACCTTTTTTTAATTTTCTTTTTTTTTTTTGCTTTTTTACACCATTCACATTTCACACTTAATAACTTGTTAGATTAATCCTACAGGTTATTACGGTCATGTGGAGACCGATTTATGTGTAGGGTTTTTTGTGTGTGTAATATATGCACAATTTTTTATTAAATATTTTTATTTTTTTTATTCATTTTTTTTTACACTTTTTATGTTTTTTTATTTTTTTTATTTTTTTTTAATCCCATGAAGGGAGAACGGTTTTAATTTTTTTTTTTTTTTTTTTTTTTAACACTTAGTAATGTATTAGCATATTCATATTAACACATTATAATCTGTCAGTCTGACACAGGCAGTGATCAGGACAGCACACAGTGTGTCCTGGTCACTGACTTGATACACAGACAGCTCTGGGGCTACTCTAGGTCCCCAGGGCTGACTGTGCAGCTGTTCCCCGGGCTCTGTCGGGTCACCGGGTGTTCCGATCAACCGACAGAGCAGCGGAACCCTTTGATTGCGCTGCGGTGACGATCCACTGCAATCAAAGGGTTGAAGCACCGGGTTGTGGAGGTTTCCTCTGCTCCCCGGTGCTCGCAGGAGATGCTCTGGGATCGGGGCTGTGTAGTACAGCACCGATCCCAGCGCAGCTGCGGCGCCAGGCGCCGCAAACCCCGAAGTCTACAGCGACGGCAAAAGAAGTCGCTGTAGACGAACGACCCACACCAGCCGACGTCAAGACACTGGGCGGTCGTTAAGGGGTTAAACAATCTTGTAGGGACACCGCAGAGAATACAGAGGTTAATCTCCTGCTGAACTATTCCACTTTTGGATTGAGAGCGAGTAATGAGTAGGACTTAGTCAAGGATCTGAGGCTTAACCATCCTTTCCTCCAATGCAGAAATGGCAGAGAGGAGAGGCTCCTGCTGCAGCCTGTTGTATGTTCAAACATCGTTTTTTGGGCCGTATTTAAGCACATTTAAAGTGCTGGAAAATGACTCAAAAATCAACCTCAGACAAGCGCTAAATCCTCATTCATTGAATATAATGTAAAATACGCCTTGTCGTTCACATGAAACGTATTTCACAAGCCTCATTGCGCACCGCAGTTACAGATGTAAAAATAAGTGATGTCAATTCTTGAGGCGTTTTTCGCTTGTAAAATTCCCTTAGGAAACAATGGGGACAGGATTTTTAAAAATACGCTTCAAAATATGCCCCGAATCAGGTGTTTTTTTTTTTTGTTTTTTTTTTTAAAGCTGATTGTAGAGCATAAATTTACACTTCAAATAACGCTGTGTGAACATACCCTTAGGCTACGGCCGCACGAGAGTTGTAAAATGCCAGTCGGATTCTGTTTAAGAATCCAGCCAGTATTTTATTGGTTTTCATATTCGCCCACCCCCTTTAACTATTGACTAGTACAGCTTCCGCCCGAAAGCCGCGTGGAAGATTGTACTTGTTTCAAGTTTTTCCGGAACGCTAGCGGTGTGAAAATCCGCTCCTCACAGGATTGATAGGGGGGGTGGGATTGATAGGGGGGGGTGGGTGGCAGAGGAGTAGCGAGGGGAGATGTGGATGAGATGGGCAGCAGAGTTGAGGATGGTTTGAAGGGGAGCAAGAGTGCTAGATGGGAGGCCACAGAGAATGGTGTTAGAGTAGTCTAGGCGGGAGATGACAAGGGCATGGACTAACGATTTTGTAGTGTCAAAGTTGAGGAATGGGCGGATGCGTGAGATACTTTTCAGGTGGAGGCGGCAGGCAGAGGTGAGGGTATGGATGTGTGGTTTGAAGGACAGAGAGGAGTCAAAGGTTATCCCAAGGCAGCGGATTTGCGGAGCTGGTGAGAGTGTAGAGCCATTGACTGTGATGGAGAGATCAGGTGGAGGGATAGAGTGGGACGGTGGAAAGATGATGAATTCGGTATTCTCCAGATTTAGTTTTAGGAGATGGGAAGAGGAGGAGGATATTGATGATAGTCTGGGATCCGGGAGGTAAGAGAGTTAATATCAGGACCCGAGATGTAGAGTTGGGTGTCGTCCACATACAGGTGGTACTGAAAGCCGTGTGATGCTATGTGCTGACCCAGGCCAAGAGTGTAGAGAGAGAAGAGGAGTGGGCTCAGGACTGACCCCTGGGGGACACCAACAGAGAGCGGGCGTGAGGAGGAGGTGGTGCAAGAATGAGAGACACTGAATGTCCGATCAGTGAAGTACGAGGAGATCCAGGAGAGGGCCAAGGCCGTGATGCCGAGGAAGAAGAGGATTTGTAGCAGGTGGGAATGGTCAACAGTGTCAAAGGCGGAGGACAGGTCTAGGAGGAGAAGCACAGAGTAGTGACATGAGGCTTTAGCAGTTACTAGGTCATTGGTGACCTTGGTGAGGGCGGTTTCAGTAGAGTGGTGGGGTCGGAAGCCAGATTGTAGTAGTTCAAGGAGAGAGTTGGAGGAGAGGTGGGAGGACAGCTGAAGATAGACGTGCTGCTCGAGGAGTTTGGATGCAAAAGGGAGCAGTGAGATGGGGCGATAGTTGGACAGTGAGGACGGGTCAAGAGATGGATTCTTAAGGATGGGTGAGATGGTCGCGTGTTTAAATGAGGAAGGGAAGATTCCAGAGGTTAATGATAGATTGAATAGGTGGGTGAGGTCTGGGATGAGGTAGGTTGGCAGTGGGTCAAAAATACAGGTAGTGAGGTTGGATTTGGACACTAGAGAGGAAAGGTTATCCTGAGTAACGGTGGGAAAGCAGGTTATAGAAGTGTTCACTGTCAGGGTAGGGGCGGGCAGTGGCAACATTAGAGGTGTGCGGTGGGAGCTGTGGGGTGAAGCTTTCTCTGATGAGGTTGATCTTGTTTAAGAAATGAGTGGCAAAATCATCCGCTGATAGGAGAGATGGGGGAGGAGGTGCTGGGGGGCGAAGGAGAGAGTTGAAGGTGTTGAATAAATGTCTGGAGTTATGGGACAGGGAGGATATGAGAGTGGTGAAGTAATCCTGTTTGGCTAGTGTGAGTGAAGACTTAAATGCGTCGAGTAAATGTTTGTATAAGGCGAAGTCATCGGTGGAGCAGGTTTTCTTCCAGCGACGTTCAGTAATTCTGGAAGCTCGCCTCAGTTGTTTAGTGGAGGCTGTGTGCCAGGGTTGTCTGTTGATTTTGCGGGTTCTGTTGTGTGTGTGAGAGGAGCGACAGAGTCGAGGGTGGTGGGGATTGTGGTGGTGTAGAAAGCAGTGGCTGCATCTGGGTCGTAGAATGAGGATATGGTAGAAAGAGGTGCAAGAGAGTCGGAGAATGTGCGAGGGTTGAGGTTTTGTAGGTTTCTGCGGGGGTGTACTAGATGTGAGACAGGAAGATCAGGTGGAGTGGAGATGGTGGAGAAGGTAAGCAGGTTGTGGTCAGATATGGGGTGGGGTGAGTTCGAGATGTCAGATAGGGGGCAGAGGCTTAATGACAAGTTTTAATCCTTAAAGCTCTGTAGCTTTTTGTACTACAGATTATAAACCTCCAGCACTCATGTCACTGTAGCAGGAATAGCTAGGAATAGCAGAGCTGATGTGTCAATCACTGCTACAGACCCGCCTACAGCCTAGTCCAAGTGTGAATCTGAAGCTGGTTGTAGCTCTGTGAAACAGCATGGTGAGAAAACCAATTTAAAGGGGTTTTGACAGTAAAAGTAAAATTGACGTGGGAAGTTTGCAAATGAAATAACAAACATTCTCACCAGTCATTATTATTAAAAGTTCTGCACTGTTTTTGTTTTAGCTGCTCCTTTAGTGATCCATTGTTTACAGCTCGTCTACAAGGGATACGACCAGGGCTGAGAGCTCCTCCGTCCTGGTCAGACATGCTCAGACATCACCTTTCCTCTCAGGTAGCTACCGAGTGTTCAAACCCCAGGTGCTGTCATTCTACTCCTTTCCTCCTTTAGTAATTAGTCAAACAGTGCAAATAAAAAAAAAAAAAAAAAAAAAAGACGCCTCAGTGAGGTCTGTGCATTGATAAAAAAACAAAAAAAAACCCACAGGTTTGGTTCTTGCAAGGATTTGAAAATAGGACCCTTGTGCCTGCAGGCAAAAACTTTACCTCTCAGCTACTCACAATGCTTTACATAAACAGACCTTTCTTTGACTAGAGAGAGGAAAGGCCTGGTGATGTCATCCTGCTGGGTCACATGATCTGCAATTCAAACAAATCGCACACGCCCCCTTCTGAGCGCACAGAGCTGAAGAGCTTGATGCAGGAGGTATGAAATGAGATCGTGGCAAAACCCCTTTAAGTCCTCCGGAGCCGATGTTTAGCAGTTGCTCTCTACTCTGCCTTCTAAAGAGGTGTCTAAGCAGAGGACTTCTATCTCACGTCCTTAATCGCCTATTGGCAAGATTCTATTATTTTTAAATTTGGCATTTAACATCAGTTGTTTATTTAGTTTTGAAGGGAATGTGTCATCAGAAAATGACCTATTTTTTATTTTTTTTAAACAAATTTTTATTGAGGTAGACCGTCAATAATTACAGTTCTGAATTAAACATTGTTTGAGGCACCACACAAGATCGACAGACACCTGCATTACACACATATATAACAATCTCATCATAACCCAACCTGTACTTTAGACAATTTTGACCGTCGCCCCAAAAGTTTTTCCATTTTCTCCTCCCTTTGACCCTTCCAACCCCAACCATTAACATACCTTAACTAGTTCCCCATCCTTGTGCGCAGCCTACCCAACCGTGCTAATCTCCTACGTCTAGATTTCCTAATGACTAGTGTTGAGCGATTACGTTGGCTATCGACATCGGGCGATAGTCGGCCACCATCGATAAGGTTTTTCGATAGTGAGCAGTCGATTATGAGCGACGACCATTAAAGTCTATGGGAGAGCAACAGCACCTTCATTATTACACCCAAACAAGGCTGGAGAAGCTGGAATTAACATCCACAACAGTCAAATGGATACGTGCTACATCTTAGCAAAAACACTTTGGTTATAAAAGTCCAAAAAAAAAAAACACACACCATTCACTATCCCCGTCTTGTAACAGCATGAACCTTTAAACCTGCATCACCCCAAATTAAAAATGCCAAAGGGATATGATTTTTAACCATCAAACTTACTTGAAATGGACATTGAATATCCCCGCCCCGGAAAGCAGCTGACCCCAAAACCCGCATGACCCCCCCATTTTAAAAAGGCTGGAAAAAGGAGTCTTTCAAAACCCCCTTTTTTTATTTTGAACTGGACATTGACTAACTGTCCGGGGCCACAGAAATGACCCCCAAACCCAGGGACCCCCAGTTTTAAAAAAGGGTGCCGGAAAAAGGAGTCTTTAAAACCCCCAAATTTTTAGTTTCACGGGACATTTACTAAACCGTCCGGGGCCCCAAACCCCCATGAGCCCCAAACCGCAGGGCCCCCCACTTTTAAAAAGTCCCGGGAAAAAAAAGGAGTTTTTTCAACCTCCTTTTTAGTTTCACGACATTAAACTATCCCCTTCCCGGGCCCAAACAGTTGACCCAGGGACGGATTTACAGGGGGTTGCGGTGAGACCCGGGCGGCGTCCGTCATTTATTAACACCGGTTTTAAAATGCCCTGATGACGCAAAAACGAAAACTTTTCGTGCGAAGCAGAGTGGGGAAACCCGAAGTGTGAAAAAACCCACCCTTTCCTCTTTACACAGTCAATCCCTGGGTAGCGCTTGCCCCCGTATGAGTGCGGCCCAAATTGAGCTTAAATTGGAAATACTGGGGGTTTAAAACGCTCCTGTTACACCCAGGTGCCCTTTTATCTTGGCATTTTTTTTTCTCAAAACCCAACGTGCTGGGGAAATTGCCCTCTTTCTTTTTTCCCTCTGTCCGTGCTCCATACTCCTTGCCCCTCTGAATAACCTACATCTGGTCAAGTTTCCCTGAAACCCCCCTTTTACAATTCAGAAATTTTTTTTTAACAGCTTTTTTTTCATGCAATTTTTTTAGTACTTTAATTCTAGAAAACACTTTTTTTTAAATGGGATGGAATCCCCCCATGTCTTTTTTTTCTTTTTTTAAAATTGTATTAAATGGGTTTGTCTCAATACGGGGAATGATAGCTATGTTAAAGTTTCTTGCAAAAAAAAGTCTTTTTGCAATATGTTTCCTTTAACAGTGCCCCTACCTTTTCCCCGGGTTTCTGACAGCACCACACCCTTGACCCCACTCTTGCCCATTGTGAAGAACAAATGTCTCTAGAAAAAAACCATTTTTATAAAAATGGGGACCTGTAGTATAGCTCCCAATTCACAGAAAAATTTGCCCCCAAAAATTTTCAAAGAAATCCCCCTTTGAGCCATTTTGGGACAATTGTGAAGAACAAATGCCCCTTTTAGAAACAACATTTTTTAAAATAGGCCCTGTAGTATTCCCTTGGTTTTTTAAAAGCACAGCCCCCAAAAAATTTTTAAAAATGACTTCCAGCCACTTTTAAAAAATTGGGAAGGAGAAATGCCATTTAGAACCACTTTTCTTTTCCCAAAAGGACCATGTTTTATTGCTGTACCCTCACAGCAACATGACCCCAAAAAATTATAAATATGATTTCCCAAAAACCCTTTTAAAAATTTTGAGGAAAACATGACCCCAAAACCATTGACAAGGGTTGAAAAATCAAAAAATGAAGTAAAGTAAATGGAAAATGGGTTTTTGTCATAAAACCCTTTGGGGTGTTTTTTTTTTCTCCTCACAGCAAAACCAGAAAAAATGAAATTTTGGGGAATTGAAAATAAAAATTGCAGTAAGAAATGATCATTTAAAAAACTTTTTCAACGGGGGTGGAAGGAAATTTGTTTGAGTTTTGTTTTGAACCCGGGGATCCAGGGGGGTGGCCACCCAGAAACTGTTGTTCTTTTTGACCCCCTTAAATCCCGAGGATCATGTTGGAGGAAATGGAGCACCCCAAGCACCATGTGAGAAATGGACCCTTAAATTTCCAGCCTCGGGGGTTGAGGGGCATTTGCAAACTCATTTTTCCTCATCTGCCTCAAATTCACGCCAACCTTTTTCCCCAAGGCAGGGACGTCGGTTTAAAATCGGTGTCTAGGAAAAAACCTCCTCCTCCTCCCCCTTCCTCCGGCCAGCTTTTAACACCCGCCCTGACTTGCCCGAAAATGATGCACCCCGAAGCTGATGCGCCGCCTTGGGACTAGCTCGGGCCCCCAAACCACTGCCCAATGAAGGGCCATGAAAATGTCGGGCCTTGGGAAAATTTACGGTGAAAAAGGCTCCCGTGTCCCATCTGTGTCCGTCTCCCCCTCCGTCGCTGGTGGGGGCTGAAGGGTTTTTTGAGGGGTCCAAAAGATCGTTTCCAGAAAAATAAGAAACACCACAATGCTCCCTGCGACAAGGGCATCGTCCGCACTGACCATTTTGGTGGGGTTCTTCCAAAAAATGGCAAGGATGGTGCAGAGCTCTTTTACCTGCCTCCACTCTCGGTGGCTCAACACCCCGAGGTCCGCACCGCTGCTTGTCAGGCCATGTGTCACTTCGTACTGCGTAATGGGATTGCGCTGCTGCCACAATCGCTGGAGCATGTGGGGGGTGGTATTCCCCGCGTGTTGCCACTCAAAAAATGGAACGGTTTTAAAAGGGGAAGCCGAGCCGGGCGCTGCAAACGCAGCCGGCCCGGGGCGAAACAGGGTCGAAACGGCGGAAGTGGGGAACTCAGACCTCGAGCCTTCTTCAGCGGAGTCCAGACCCCGGGTAGCTCTTTAGAAATTTCTGGACAACAAGGTTCATGACTTTTGGGCCCGGGAAGGGGTGTGCCCCCAGCCCACCGATCTTAAGGGCGGCCACAATTTCCGCCCGTTTTCGCACCCACCGCCTGGCACAAGTTTCTTGGGCACCCCACCAGCGCCCCGGTTTTCGTTGCTTAAGGGGCCGTCCACAAACCCTGACCTGTGTGTGGACGTCCCCCCCAAGGGGAGATTAATTTCAACACGGGCCCGGGTGTTCCCCTTTGGGGACGTGATTTCCACCAGAGGGCCTTGGGGAAAAGCCCTGCACCACCCTTTCGGTTTTGAAAGCATGGCCCCAGCCCTGAGAGCCAAAAGTTTACCCCCCAAAGACATCCACCCAGCTCACCCAGTGAGCTGTCCCCAGAGATATAGCGGGCCCTTTGGGCCCTGCTTACTAGTCCAAAGTGTCGTGGTTAGATGGACTTTTCCGAAAAAAAAACAGATGCAGACAACGCCCTTGAAATTTTAGATGACAAATTTTCCCCCCAGGGCAGGGACGGCTTTTTTGGCAAAAAAATGCCGCTCGGGATCTGGTATTTGGGGGGAGGCAAGGGCCATGGGCGTGGCGGAACCCATCGGGGTCCACCAGACCCGGGAAAAGGGAAAAATTTTCCCAAAGGGCCAAAAACCCCGGCAATGCCCCCCATTCAGGGTTTTGGCTTTGGGATGGGTTTTGGGGTTTTAAAATGTTTCTTCTGCTCCCAAACCTGGGGAAAACAAAAAGGTTTTGGGTTCTAGACTGGCCCTGTAAAAAGGGGTTCAGGTCGTCAAACTTTGGGGGAAGGAAAGGGGGGAGGATGGGTCTCAGGTGGGGCTTGGGGGTACTCCCCGGGGACGGGGGAAGGGTGAAAACGGAAGGGGTGATCCCGATCATGACTCTGGAGGACATGGGGACGAGGAACGCTTTGGGGGTGGCGGAGGAGGGGAGGCGGGGGACAGAGGGGGACAGTGGGTTTGGGGGGCCCGGGGCAGTCTGGGCCTTTTTTTGGGCCCCCTGTTCCCCCCCATTTCAACTCATGCATTTGTGATTACTAGACATGTTGGTGGTGTTTAACCCCACTTAAGGTTTTCCCTCTACTTATGCTTTTAAACGGAAAAGGCGGCATATGAATCCTGGGTGAATCAAGGCTTGCCCCAAAGAAGGCCCAGGCTTGAGAGGTCCGGGCCCTTTTTTTGACGGGGATAAGGAGGGGCGGGTTTGCGCTGCCCGGGGCGGCGGAAATCTATCACGACTTCTGCGCCCCGCCCCCCCCCCTTTTGGGGCGGACCATATTGACACTCCCCCAATCGTTTTCCCTCTTCGCCCAGTGAAGGCCGCAAGAATTTCGCAAAAAAAAAGACCAGGAGGGCCCGCAATTCGCATCATCAACCCAGGTGACTTGGTCGCCCTGACTTTTTGCATCCAGAACTGCGGGCTAAAAGCAAGGGGCATGCAGGGTTGCCGACCGCCCGGATTTTGCGATTGCCCGGGCTTCCTTTCCCCTCTTGATGCACAGTAACGGGGCTGAGCAGATAAATCACCTTTGTTTTTTTAAAACATCCCTTCTGACCCCAACCGCATTTTGTCATCAAGAGGTCTTCAGACAATGGTTTATCCACGTGGGGGGTACACGAGTTGACTTTTTGGGCTGCTTATTTTGGAGGAGCTGAGACGCTTTGTGGCCGTGAGGGGAGGCGGGAGGTAAGACTGCGGATGCGGTTTGCATTAACCCCTGAAGGACAGATTGGCGACGATGTTTTTTACTTAGATTAAGGGCCCCCCCAGCGATGACACCCCGAGCTCCTGAAAAGACGACCCGCGGCATGCGTTTTGTCCCAGCATGGAAGGACCCCTTCTCTGTCCTCACCTCCAGTCCACCCCCCTCTTTGCTCGTTTTCCACCCATTTCGCTCCATGTTCAGAAATAAAAAAAATTTGAGAAGGGTTTTGGAATATTTTTTTGGAAAAGTTTTTTATTAAAACGGAAAACACAGCTATTTCAAATCCCCCTTTAAACAAAAAAAAAAATTGTGGTTCAAATTTAAAATGCAAGGTGTTATAACAAAATTGGGGCTGGGGAAAACAAAAAAACTTCTGTTTTGTTTTCGTAAATACACGTATTTTTTTGGCAACAAAAAAACCCTTCTGACTACAAGATTGCTGGATTGTAATTTTAAATGCAAGGGGATATATCAACATCCCCAGGGGTAAAGGGGAAATTGAAAATGAAACCCCCATTGAAATGTTACTGATAATAAAAGTGGGGTTTTTTTCAGTAACAAAGAGACCCGCGTTACTAGAAAAGTGTTTTTCCAAATAATTAGGTGCCCAATATCCAGGAAAAATTTTCAAAAGCAAATTTTAATAATAAAGATATTCCCCTACAATGTCTACACTAAATCTTTGGGGAACTTTACCAGTGTTCTTTATAGTGAGCTTGTCGGTTTTGCCCCCGGCCCCCCCCCCCCCCCCCCCCCGCCCCACGCCGGACTGTACACCGTAATGTGCTTTAAAATTTCTAGCTAACACATAAAATGTTCAAAACCCTAACTAACAAAATTTGGGAAAGGGTCACAGCTAATGTAGAGTTTCTCTTGCGAAAAAACAATTTCCTGAGCTGTTTGGGCCCCAGGGAGAACCAGGTCCCATCCTTGAGACGCTGGAGACACTAGGGTGAAAAAAGGAAACGCTGTTCTATGAAAAACGAGGTCTGGGATTTTTCCACCAAACGCAACCAACACATCCCCGTCATGACGTGCAACACATCTCACCCCGCTTATTCTGTAATTGATTTGGGCCGCCAAAATTACAGGGAACGCCGAAAAAGGCGCGCCTTTAATTTGATGATCACAATTTTAACCTTAAATTTTCGCATATTTAAAAAATTTGTCACCATAAAAACCCTTTCCCATTTTTAACTTTGTCGATAAAAAAAGCCGACACTATAATGACCCTTTCTTTTTTTTATGGATAAACTCGTGACTTGAATGGTTCTAATAAAGATTTGATCTCCAGTTTGTGTAATGTTTTTAGATAAATTGTTCCCATTTTGAAGAAATCCCTTTTGATTTTGTCTTACTTCTCTACCCCTTTTTTCTCCAGATACAGTGTTTTTTCATATGTCCTGTATTTCACAAGTGGGTATTGATGTGTCTAACCAGTGTCCATAGACATTTTTTCCGGGGGCAATGGCACATGGATCCCTTTTGATTTATCACCTTTCTTTGGCCCCGCCCCCGGGGAAATTTTCCCGGTGAATGGGAATAAGAATCCCCGGGATTGAACTATGGACAAACCCGGTTTCTTTTTTTCTCAAAAAGAACGCCCAAATTTCTCCACATCCCGGGGATAACCACATCAGGGTACAAATTTGCCTTCTCCAATTGCACTTTGGACAGGGCTTCAAAAAATTTCTTTTCCCCTCCTAAGCTACGAGAGATGTTGAAAGCATAGTTTGGAATTATCCCGCAAAAATCAAAAGGGATTTTTTTCCCCCCATTCCCTCATTTACGATGGCCCTTTTGACTAGGGGCCCTACCCTTTAGAAATTTTTTTTGTCAATTCTGGGGCCCGAAATTGTCTCCCAACCCCTGAAAAGCTAGGGGTTCCTTTGGGGTCTGTATCTTTTTTGCGCAGACAATGATAAATTTCCCAGAAAGTTATCCCCCCACTGGGGCCCCCCTTTTCAGATTTTTAAAAAGAACCCTTGTCCCCTCCCAGAGAAATTTGGGGCTGGACACATTGGCTCTACAGAAACTCTCTATCTGTTTTTTATTGAAAAAAATTTTGGGTTCCCGACCTAACTGGTATTTTTTCCCCTAAATCCCTCCAAAAATTTTGCAAAAATTTCCCTTCCCCAAAGGGGGGGCAAGAAAATTTTCCTAATTTCCTAATTCCCTTTTCTTCCAGATTGAGAAAAAGCTTGTTTCTCCTTTTCCCGGTTTTTAAAAACTGGCAAATTCCCCTAAAAACTGTAATGTGAGATTTTACATGGGCCTCCCAAATTTTTCCCTTTCCCAATGTTCCTTTCCCTTTTTGGGTAAGGGGTCCCCCAAACCCCCAGGGTCGTCTAGCCCCCAGGGGTTTTCCATTTTTTAAAGGAGTTTGGAGAAGAGAAAACAACTCT
>JAODAL010064168.1:0-18869 GCA_025379985.1 Phyllomedusa bahiana
TTTGACCCCTTTGGGTTCCCTCGTACCCACCCCCGGCCCCGAAATTTACCTTCTGCGGATCCGCTTTTGTAAACCCCCCGCCCGAAAAGACCCTCTGCGGATCCCCTTTTAACCCCACCGCAAACCGTTTTTACCCTCCCCCTTTGGGTTCGGGTCGTAAACCCCCCGCAACCGATTGAAACCCCCTTGGTGGAATTTTGCCCCGACCCACCCCGCACCGATTCACCCCTTTATGGATTCCCTCGTACCCCCACCCCAACCGAAATTTACCCCCCTGTGGATTCCCTTTTACCCCCCGCACCAATTTTACCCTTTTGTTGGGTTCGCTCGACCCAATTTCAAACCGGGTTGAAACCCCTTAGCGGATTTCCCCCTGTAACCCAACCCGCCGCCGGGAAAGACCCTTTTGCGGATTTGCTTGTTTTAACCCCAAGCCGGAACCGAAATGACCCTTTTGCGATTCCCCCTCCCTTTTCCCAACCCTTTTTTTTTACTAAACCGGCCCAATGACCCTCTTCGGGTTTACTCATACCCACTCCCGAATTCCCTTGCAATCGCTCATAAACCCCCCCGCACCCCGATTTACCCTCTGTGGATTCCCCTCGTTTCCCACCGCAAAAGATTCACCCCCTGCGGATCCGCTGTACCCCCCGCCAACCCATTCACCCTTGTGGAAATTTACTGTACCCACCGCCAACCGATTTTTTCCCCCCTGGATTTGCTCGTAACCCCCCCGCAAAACCCATTCAAACCCCCTGCGGATTTCCCCTTTGTACCCCCCATTTTTAGATTTTTTTACTGTTTTATTGGGCGGTTTTTCATTCTCGCGCGCCCTCACGAAATTTTTTTTTCAATAACCCTTTTTCAGGGTCCTGCTTCCTGTCAGTGGGGAAAACCCCCCCACATCCCCCGCTTTAAAATTTCCCACTTTTAAACCCAAAAAAAGGACCCAAACTTGAAACAGCACAAACCTCTCTTCATCCCGAATTGGGACAATTTTTCCCAGCGCAGGGGCTTTTGGATAAAAATTTGTAACAGAACCTCAGGGGAGACAGTTTTGAAAATTTTGCAAGACTGAACAGGATAACGGAGCTCAACCTAGGGTATTTTTAGCTATGGGGTCCCCCATGGGGGGGGGCTCCGGGACCTGCGCTCCCCAACATCTAATCCACAATTTTTCTTTAGTTGGGGAAGGGATTTGAGAGAACTGTGCAGCAGTAACTGTATGACCAAAAATAGTTCTCTTAAAAGACCCTTTCATGTGAGGGGAGGGGGGGGGTTTGAGGGGGAATTTTTAAACCCGTAAATGGACGAAAGACCATTCTCCTCAGTTTACAGAAATGGGGAGGAAATGGGTAGAGGAACTGTGCACCCTTAAATGTATACCACTAGTTCCCCTCATGATTAAGAGAAGTGCAGAGGCAATAGAGGGGACTGTTCACCTGTAAATGGACGATGACCGTTCTCTCTCAGTTTATAGAGATGACTGGAGGAAGTGGATAGAGAGAACCGTGCACCTGTAACTGTATGATCACATAGTTCTCTCTATGACCGTACAAATGGTTGCAGGGAGGGGACAGAGGGGACTGTGCACCTGTAACTGGATGACTACATATTTCTGTTGATTATAGAGAGACGTGCAGGAGGAAAGAGAGGGTTTTGGCATCTCCAAATGTATACCCCCCGTGCTCTCTATGTGAGGGCGTGATGCAGGGAGGGGATGAAGAACTGGCATCCTAATGGATGATACAAAGTCCTGCAGTGATTTAGGAAAGGGCGAGAGGACTGTGCACCTGTATGACCACAAAGTTCTCTCTATGGTAATAGAAATGGGTGCAGGGAGGGGACAGAGAGGACTGTGCATCTGTAACTGTATGACCACAAAGTTCTTTCTACAATCAAGGAGCATTGAGGGCTATGGGCCGCACAGGGTGAGGGCTCCGTGACCCGTGTCTGGACCACATCACTCCGCAACCGGGGGGAAAGAGACAAATGCTCTTGAATTACCGGTCAGGAACACGGACGCTGTGCAGCAAAACCGAAACACCGAGGACATTGCCATAAAGGGCAGATACCAGAGGACAAGGCCGGGGCGGCAATCACAGGCTCTGGGAACTGACTTCTGTCTTCTTTACATTTGGGTGAAACCTTGTTACCCTGGGGAAGGGTGTAAAGCAACAAACTCGGCTCCGCAGGACGCGCTGCTCATCACGCCACCGGATTAGGGGCAGCACAATGCTCCTTGTTTGGGTAACCTGAGTCAACAGGGCCCCTCGGGTCCCGGGGGAGGGTGGCGTGAGCCCGCACAACTTACAGAGATAAGAGCCTGAAGAGGCCACACAATCAGCGGGGGATTCGGGGAGTTCGGGGCTTCTGAGATAATTCCCTTTTTCAGTCATGGGATTCATGTGCGGGAATCCCCGGGGCTTTGTCCTGGCCCCAGAGGAGGGGGTGCAGGGCCGGCACAGGGGCCCCAGTCACCTCCATGAAGAAGATTATCTTAGAGGCCAACAAATCCCCAGAGGAGGGAAAAAAACAATGACAACAATCAGGCGAGCGTCCGATCCTGCGGTCCCCTCCACGTCCTCGGACTGATGTAAACAGGTGCACCCCCCACACAGAGGAAGAAAGGGGGCTTATGTCCCAAACCCAAAATATACAGAGGCGCCAGTGTCCCCTCTGAGCATTTACCGGGATGAGGGGGCTGTTTTTCCGCCCAGCAAAATTAACCACGGGGGCCCTAATAATAACTGAGGGGCCCGCCCAGGGTGGGTACGACCCCTTCCCTGGGGCAATGAAGCAGTTAATGTCTGTCGTCCTGGGGGTCTAGAGCAATCAGCGTTCACATGAATGTCCCTGTGTTTGGCAGTTATGGGGTTAATGTAAAAATAATGTAATACAAATATCTCTAGTAGTAAAGGGCTCTGAGGGGGTTAATGATAGCACGTCTGAAGGTCTAGGGCATGGAGAGGGTTAATTCCCCAAAACCGGGGGGCTAGGAGTGAAAGGGTTATTAAGAATCCCTGGTGGCTAGAGGTAAAGGGATGTTTGAATCCCCTGATGGTTAGGAGGGAAAGGGTAGTTAAGAACCCTGGGGGGTCTGAGGAGTAAAGGGTTGTGTTAGAACCCTTTTGGGGGTTAGGGAGTGTAAGGTTAGGAAGAATCCCTGGTGGTCTAGAGGATAAGGGGTTTGTGTTTGAATCCCTTTGGGCTAGGGGGGTGTAAGGGTTGTGTAAAATCCCTGGTGACTAAGAGTGTATGGGGGTTTGTGTAAGAATCCCCGGGGATTTGAGGGTGTAAGGGGTTTTGTAAGAATCCCTGGGGATCTAGGAGGGAAGGGTTAGTTAAGAATCCCTGGTATCAGGGAGTGTAAGGTTTAGTGTTAGAATCACTGGTGGTCTAGAGGAGTGAGAGGTTTTGTAAAATCCCTGTGGTCTAGGAGTAAGGGTTAGTGTTAGAATCCCTTTTGGTCTAGGGGGGTGTAAGGGGTTTTGGTAGAAACCCTGGTGATCTAAAGTGTAAGGGGTTTGGTTGAATCCCTGGTGGGCTAGAGGTGTAAGGTTATGTAAGAACCCGGGGGATTAGAGGAGTGTAAGGGTTAGGTAAGAAACCCGGGATTAGGGGGGTTAAGGGGTTTGTGTTAAAAACCCTGGGACTAGAGGGTTAAAGGGGTTTTGAAGAATCCCCGGGGATCTAGGGGGTGTAAGGGTTAGTGTTAGAAACCCTGGTATCTAGAGGATGTAAGGGTTTGGTAAGAATCCCTGGTGATTAGAGATGTAAGGGTTAGTGTAAAATCCTGGTGATCAAGGGGTGTAAGGGTTAATGTAAAAAATCCCCGGTGATCAGGGAGGTAAAGGGTTTTGTAAGAAACCCTGGGGACTAGAGGGGTGTAAGATTAGTGTAAGAATCCCCGGTGGGGTTGGGGTGTAAGGGGTTTGTGAAGAATCCCTGGTGATCTGGGAGTGAAAAGGGTTAGGGTAAGATCCCTCGGATCTAAGGGTGAAGGGGTTTGTTAAAATCCCTTGATCTAGGGGAGTGTAAGGGGTTTGTTAAGAAACCCGGTATCTAGAGGATGTAAGGTTAGTGTAAGAAACACTCGTGACTAAGGGGTGAGGGTTATGAAGAAAACCCTGGTGATCTAAGGGGTGAGGGAGGAGTTAAGAACATGGTGGTCTAAGGGGGTGAAGGATTAGTGTGAAACACTTGGGTTTTGGGAGTGAGAGGTTTGTGTAAAAAACCTGGGATTAGAGGAGTTAAGGGTTTGTGTTAGAATCCCTTGTGGGCTAGAGGGGTAGAGGGGTTTGTAAGAATCACTTGTCAGAGGGGTGAGAGGGTTAGTTTAAAGAATCCTGGGGGTCTAAGGGGTGAGAGGGTTTATGTAAAATCCTGGTGATTAGAGGGGAAGGGTTAGTTAAGAATCCCCGGTGACTAGAGGAGTTAAGGGGTTTGGTTAGAATCCTGGGGTCTAGAGGAGTGAGAGGGTTTTTTAGAAACTTTGGGGGTCTAGAGGATAGAGGGTTAGTGTGAAATCCCCCGGGGGCTAGAGGAGTGTAAAGGGGTTAGGTTAGAAAACTGGGGTCTTTAAAGGGGTGAAGGGGTTTGTGTAAAGAATCAAAGGTGGTCTAAGGAGTGAAGGTTTGTGTAAGAATCAAGGTGGCTAGAGGGTTAAAAGGGTTAGTGTAAAATCACTGTGGCTAGAGGGGGTGAGGGGTTATGTAAGAATCACTGGGGTCCAGAGTAGTGAGAGGGTTGTGAAATCACGTGGTCTAGAGGAGGGGGGGTAGTTTAGAATTTTCCGTTTGGGCAGGGGGGGTGTAAGGGCTGTTTAGAATCCCCGGTGGGCAAGAGGACCAATGGTTTCTCTCCTCCCCTATGCATTTTTCCTGGGAATCAGGGGGCTGAAAAACGGTTTTCCTTCCTGTTTTCTTTTGAGAGGGGGAGAGACACGACAGCTGTAACCCCCTGGCCTACGTCTATTATGATCTAAGAGAGACTGCAGGGAGGGGACCCGAGAAGACTATCACTGTAACTGTATGACCTGTACCCTCGACAGGTGCAGGGGGGTTCCTCCGGATGATGGCGTCGCCATGGGACGGGCGACCGGTTTACTTCTATTTTACAGGGGACAGTGTCTCGGGCAGACAGTCCACGTTTTCCGGGGGCGGCCGCCACGCACCTGCACTCCTTCCGGACCCTGGGGTGACCTTGTCGCCCTTTCCCCTGGATCGCAGTATTCTCTCAACACTTTGTCTGTTACTGCGCGCGCTGGGGCCCGGGACGCCCCAAAACCCCCTTTCCCAAATGGGTTTTAGACGACTGAAAAGGGGGATAAAACCCCGGAAAAGTGACGAACAAAGGAGATTCATCAGCGGGGGCCCGGGGGATGGGAACGCACCCCGCAAAGTGACAATCACCATGGGACACCGGGTCTTTCCCCGGGCCCCGGACTCATCCCATTGAACCCGGGATTATTAACCATGAATAAACCCCGAACAGGCGACCAGGGCCCCTAACCGCCGGACACCACCAGCGCCCCCACCCGCAAAATACCCAAAATTTTTATATAACAATGCAGTCAGACCCCTGTGGGAAGGGTTGACCCGCCGCCCGCTAAAAACAACCCACCTCCCCGCCTCGCACCCCGACCACCTCCCCCGCCTGCCCCGCCACGCCCCTCGTCCCCCCCCCCCCCGCCCACCCCGCCGCCGCGCACCCCCCCCCAAAACCTCCGCCGCCTCGCACCCCGACGCACCTCCGCCGCCTCGCCGCCCGCCCGCCCCCCCCGCCCGGCCCCCCCCACCGAAAACCCCCCCGCCTCCCCCCCCCCCCCCGCGCACCCCGCCCCCTTTCGTCCCCCCCCAAACCCCCCCCGCTCCTCGCACCCCCCCCCCAACCTCCCCCAAATTTTTCCCCCCCCCGGGGCAACCCCTCCGCCAATTCCCCCCCCCGCCCCAACCTCCGCCAAATTTCGCCCCCCCGCCACACCCTCCCCCCAATTCGCACCCCCCCACACCTCCGGCCTCGCCCCCCCCGGGGCCACCTTGCCGCCCGCACCCCGAAACACCACCGCCGCCTCGCACCCCCGCCTTACACCCTGCCACCTCGCACCCTGCCACACACACCTCTGCCACCTCGCACCCTGCCACACACACCTCTGCCACCTCGCACCCTGCCACACACACCTCTGCCGCCTCACCTCCGCCGCCTCGCACCCCGCCACACCTCCGCCGCCTCGCACCCCGCCACACCTCCGCCGCCTCGCACCCCGCCACACCACCGCCGCCTCACCCCCGATGCCTTACACCCTGCCACCTCGCACCCCGCCACACCTTCGCCACCTCGCCCCCCCGCCACACAGTCGCCACGCCACCACACCTCCGCCGCCTCGCCCCCCGCCACACCTCCGCCGCCTCGCCCCCCGCCACACCTCCGCCGCCTCGCCCCCCGCCCCCCTCCGCCGCCTCCACCCCGCCACACCTCCGCCCCTCGCACCCCGCCACCCACCCCTTAAAAACCCTCTGCTGCCTTGAACCCTGCCACGCTACCACCACCTCGCACCCCGCGACACCTCCACTGCTAAAATTATATCCTGCAACAGCGTCCTCGGCATAATATGAGCCAACCCTAGAGTGACCTCAGGAGGGGCTGAGGGCCCTGTGGGGCCACTTTATAACCTCATATAAAGGGATCCCCCCAATCCACAACAGTGACCCCCAATCCCCACACCTGACCCCCCCCCAATCCCCACACACTGTGCCGTACTCACCCCTCGGTGCGGTACATGGAGCATCGCTCTAGGGGAACCTTCAGCACGCCGCTGCTCAGCCCCCAAAACGAGCGGTTGCTGGCGGGGTTGCGGTGAGGGGGGCTGCGGCTGCCCGCCGGCAATGTTCATCCCTCCCGGTACACTCCGCAGGCTGCGGTTGGCGGTGGACAGAGCCTTCAGGATGGTGCCGCGCTCTGCAGAGCAAAAGCCTCAACTCAGCAAATTCACAGCGGAACCAAAATCCAATAACCCAACCCCACCCGTAATCTGCATAATCCTGACCCATGACCACTACACCTATAATCTGCAGTAATCCTGCCCCATGTATCCAACCACAGCCTGTAATCTGCAGTAATCCTGCCCCATGTATCTGACTACAGCCTATAATCTGCAGTAATCCTGCCCCATGTATCCAACCACAGCCTGTAATCTGCAGTAATCCTGACCCATGTACCATACACCTTAATTGCAGAATCCTGCCCCCTGTATCCAAACCCCACCGTAATCTGCAGTAATCCTGCCCAGTATCTACTACAGCCTTAATCTGCGTAATCCTGCCCCAGTACCCAAACCCCAGTGTAATCTGGCGTAATCCTGACCCATGTATCCCTTACGCCCCATAATCTGCAGTAATCCTTCCCCTATGTAACTGACAACACCTTAATCTGCGTAATCCTCCCCCAAAGATCTGACTACAGCCTTAAAACCAGTAACCCTTCCCCCTATGTAATTTACTACAGCCTAAATCTGCAGTATTCCCCGCCCCCTATCCGACACAGCCCGAAATTGCAGAATCCTGACCCATGTTTAAAAATACACCTGTAATCTGCAATAATCCCCCCATGTATCCGACTACAGCATGTATCTGCAGTAATCCTGCCCATGTATTGACTACAGGCCCGTAATCTGAATAATCCGGACCCATGTATCTGACTACAGCCTGTAATCTGCAGTAATCCTGACCCATGTATCCGACTACAGCCTATAATCTGCAGTAATCCTGCCCAGTATCCACACAGCCTAAACTGCAGTAATCCTGCCCAGTATCTGACTAAACCCGTAATCTGCGTAAACCGGGCCCCCTTTTCTGACAAAAGCCTTTAAATTCTTTTAAACCCCCGCCCCATGTATCGGGGCACAGCCGTAATCTGCAGTATTTTGACCCATGTTCCGATACAGCCTGTAAAATTAGTAAACCTACCCATGTATCACACAGCCCATAATCGAAAATCCCGCCCCATGTATCTGACTAAGCCGTAATCTGCTTAATCCGGGCCCCTTATCTGACTACAGCCCCTAAATCTGGTAAACCTGCCCCCCTGAAACTGACTACACCTTAATCTGCAAATCCTCCCATGTTCTACTACGCCGTAATCCGTAAAACCGCCCCCTGTATCGACAAGCCGTAAAAACTTCATAATCCCGCCCCTGTATCGACTACAGCCTTTTTAACTGCATAATCCTCCCCATGTATTGACTACAGCCAATCTGCAGTAATCCTGCCCCCTGTAAACTGACACAGCCTGTAAAACGCTAATCCGGGGCCCCTGTATTACTACAGCTGTAACTTCAGTAATCCTACCCAGATCCACTACAGCCTGAACGCATAATCCTGACCAGATCCACTACAGCATGTAATCTGCAGTAATCCCCCCAGTACTGCTACAGCCTTTATCTCAGTATTCCCGCCCCCGTATCTACTACAGCCTTAAACTCAGTAATTCCCACCCATGTATCCGACTACCGCCCCTTTAAACTGCATAATCCTGAACCCCCTTTTATCCACAACCCTATAACTGCATAATCCTGGGCCCTGTAAACTGAATACAGCTTGTATTTGCAGGGAAATCCAAAATTTTTGTTAATTTTTGTACACGGGGGGGAATAGGTTTGGGGGGAAAAATTCCATTTCCCCATTTTTTTGATCCTAAGCCCCGAAACCCTGGTAAATCCTGACCCATGTTCCGAACCCGTTTAAATTTTGCGGCATAAATTCCTTGGGCCCAAAAGTATTTTGACTAAGTTCCTTTTTTTAAATCTTTTTTAATCCTTTTTCCCCCTGTAAACACAGCCTTAATCTTTCAGTAAAAGCCCACCCATGTACTGACTACCCGGGCCCGTTTAAACTGCAGTAATCCTGCCCCAAAAAATCTGACTACAGCCTGTAAACCTTTCAGTAATCCTGCCCCCTGTATCTAAATACAAACCTGTAAAACGCAGTTTTTAAACCTGCCCCCTGTATCCCGACTACAGCCTGTAATTTTGCAGTAATTTCCCGCCCCATGTACTGGGCAAAAGCCGTAAACTGGAAATAATCCGCCCCAATGTAACTGACTACAGCCAAAAATAGGAAAAAACCTTCCCCATGGTAAAACTTAAGCGGGGGAAAAAAGGTTGAAAATTTCCGGGGGCCCATGGTTTTTTTAAGTTGTAATTCGCAGGGGAATTTCCCCTTGAACCCTTGACCACTACCCCTATAAATTGAGAAAAAATCCTCCCATGGGTTTGAAAAGCCGAATTTAGCGTTCCGGGGCCCCATGTATCTTTGGGCTAAAAGCCTGTAATCTGCAGTATCCCCCCCATGTTTTCGTCTACAGCCTTTAATCCCGCAGTAATCCTGACCCCCTGATTTCCGACCCACAAAACCTGTAATTGCAGTAAACCTTCCCCATTATTTTGACTACAAACCTGTTAAACTGCATAATCCTACCCATGTATCTGTAATCGCAGAAATCCTGCCCTATTTATCGACTACCGCCCGTAATCTGCAGTAATCCCCCCCATTATTGACTTTCAGCCTGTAATCTGCCCGTAAAACCGACCCTATGTACTGACACACCTGTTAAAACGCAGTAATCCGACCCATGTAGCTACAGCCCGTAATTCTCCCGTAAAACCTGACCCATGAATCGACTACAGCCTGTAATCTGCAGTAATCCTGCCCCATGTATCTGACTACAGCCTGTAATCTGCAGTAATCCTGCCCCATGTATCTGACTACAGCCTGTAATCTGCAGTAATCCTGACCCATGTATCCGACTACAGCCTGTAATCTGCAGTAATCCTGACCCATGTATCCGACTACAGCCTGTAATCTGCAGTAATCCTGCCCCATGTATCTGACTACAGCCTGTAATCTGCAGTAATCCTGACCCATGTATCTGACTACAGCCTGTAATCTGCAGTAATCCTGACCCATGTGTCTGTAATCTGCAGTAATCCTGAGGGCTGGGATCCCGGGTCCCGTACCGGTGCCGATGTACATGACGTGGTAGAGCGTGTCCTTCCCCTGCACGATGTCCACCACCAGCTTGGAGAAGCGCACGCTGTCCTGCGTCACCAGAGGATCCACCGACACCGGCTGCACCACGTCGTTCATCAGGAAGAGGCGCTGCGCGTCCTGCAGGCTCCGCTCCGTCAGGTTCTCGTTCGGGCTGTCGTCATTTAGGATACCGCACTGCAAGATGTGGTGGGATTAGATACATGGCTCAGCAAACGGTATCACACAGGATAGGATTAGATACAGAGGCTCAGCAAACGGTATCACACAGGATAGGATTAGATACAGAGGCTCAGCAAACGGTATCACAAAGGATAGGATTAGATACACCGCTCAGCAGACAGTATCACACAGGATAGGATTAGATACAGAGGCTCAGCAGACAGTATCACACAGGATAGGATTATACACAGCTCGGCAGACGGTATCACACAGGATAGGATTAGATACACGGCTCAGCAGACGGTATCACACAGGATAGGATTAGATACATGGCTCAGCAAACGGTATCACACAGGATAGGATTAGATACAGGCTCAGCAAACGGTATCACACAGGATAGGATTAGATACACAGCTCGGCAGACGGTATCACACAGGATAGGATTAGTATCAGGGCCAGCAGAGGTATCACACAGGGGAAATATACAGGCTCAGCAAACGGTATCACACAGGATAGGATTAGATACAGAGGCTCAGCAAACGGTATCACACAGGATAGGATTAGATACAGAGGCTCAGCAAACGGTATCACAAAGGATAGGATTAAATACACGGGCTCGGGCAGACAGTATCAAAACAGATAGGATTAATAAAAGAGGCTCAGCAGACAGTCACACAGATAGGATTATACACAGCTCGGCAGAACGTATCACACAGGATAGGTTTTAAGTACACGGCTCAGCAGACGGTATCACACAGGATAGGATAAGATAACACTCTCAGCAGACGTATCACACAGGATAGATTATACACAGCTCGGCAGACGGTATCACACAGGATAGGATTAGATACACGGCTCAGCAGACGGTATCACACAGGATAGGTTTAGATACACGGCTCGCAATGGGTACCCCCACGGGAAATGGGATTAGATACACTGATCGGCAGACGGTATCACACAGGTTAGGATTAGATACACGGCTCAGCAGTAGGTATCACACAGGATAGGATTAGATACGCAGCTCAGCAGACAGTATCTCACAGGATTGGATTAGATACCGCTCAGCAGATGTATCACACAGGATAAGATTAGATACACGCTCACAACGGTATCACACAGGAAAAAGATTAGATACACCGCTCAGCAGACGTATCACACAGGATAGGATTAGATACACAGCTCAGCAGACGTATCACACAGGATAGGATTAGATACACAGCTCAGCAGACTGTATCACACAGGATAGGATTAGAATACAGGAATAAAATGGCGGACCCGGCGCACGTGGAATTTAGAAGAAAGCCAAGGTGCAGGGGTGTTAGACCCTCGCACCATTAAAAACTCAGGACAATAAAAAACCCAACGCGTTTCCTGCCGTATACCCGCACTTTCTCAAGGGTAATGCCGTAATAAAAATTACAGACATATTTAAATGGAGTGATGTCTTTTTCATGTTTTTAATTTTGCATCGGTAATTCCGTAGCAATTTTAAGAATAAAAACCTTTTTAATAAAGCCTTTAGCCTGGGCTTTTTTTTATTTTTTTTTTATTTCCACTGCACGTGCGCCGGGTCCGTTTTTCTTTTTCCTCTTGACAGGATAGTATTAGATACACAGCTCAGCAGACGGTATCACACAGGATAGGATTAGATACACAGCTCAGTAGGCCGTATCACACAGGGTAGGATTAGATACACAGCTCAGTAGACAGTATCACACAGGGTAGGATTAGATACACAGCTCAGCAGACGGTATCACACAGGATAGGATTAGAAACACAGCTCAGCAGACGGTATCACACAGGATGGATTAGATTTACACGGCTCAGCAGACAGTATCACACAGGATAGGATTAGATACACAGCTCAGTAGACCGTATCACACAGGGTAGGATTAGATACACAGCTCTGCAGACGGTATCACACAGGGTAGGATTAGATACACAGCTCAGCAGACAGTATCACACAGGGTCGGATTAGATACACAGCTCAGCAGACGGTATCACACGATAGGATTAGAAACACGGCTCAGTAGACAGTATCACACAGGATAGGATTAGATACACAGCTCAGTAGACGGTATCACACAGGATAGGATTAGATACAGGGCTCAGCAGACAGTATTACACAGGATAGAACTAGATACACAGCTCAGCAGACAGTATCACACAGGATAGGATTAGATACAAAAGCTCAGCAGACGGTATCACACAGGATAGAATTAGATACACGCTCAGCAGACAGTATCACTCAGGATAGGATTAGATACACAGCTCATCAAACAGTATCACATAGGAAAGGATAGATACACAGTTTTAAAACAGACGGTAATCAAAACAGGATAGATTAGATACACAGTTTAGCAGACTGTATCACACTGGATAGATTAGATACACAACACAGAGCGTATCACACAGGAAAGGATTAGATCACCCGTTTAGCAGACGTATCACACAGATAGGATTAGATACACACTCAGCAGATGGTATCACACATGATAGGATTAGATACATGGCTCAGCAAACGGTATCACACAGGATAGGATTAGATACAGTATAACAATGTAACCAGGTCTTGTAGCTTTTACCCACTGTGCTCACCTTGGAAGTTGGGGATGGGGTTGAGGGTGGGCAGCCAGGCGGAGGGGGTTCTCCTGGTAGTGAAGGGCCCTGAAGGCCTGGGTGATGGCGCTGAGGGTTTAAGGCACAGACCCCCGGGAGGCAGCGATGCTATTTCTGGGGAGAGAGATAATAAAGTCGTAATCGCGGGATGAATCGGGTCCTGTCATCATTCACTGTGCGGCCGCTCCCCTGAACAAGCAGCGCGGGGTCAAGAGTCAGTGATGGGGTCACCTCTGTCACCCCTAGGGTGCAGCTGCCGATGCCAACACTGGGCACCGAAGGGACACCCTATATGACCCCATCACCTCCAGAGCTGCGCTCACAGAAGCCCCACAGGTTGGACAGAAAAAATGGAATTCTTTACCACAGCCCGACGGTTATAAGCAGCAACCAGTGAATTACCAGCAGTTCTGGATGGGGGCTGAAGCGATGAAAAACCCCAAAGATTTCACTCGGGATAATACAGGATGTACTCAGGGTCGTACAGGATAATAATGTATGTTCCCGTGACGGGACCCGCGAATTGAGCAGCTCTGGGGGATAATAAGAGTAACTCAGGGTCAGTACAGGTAAGTAATTAGTAAAAGTGACTGCACCCCAGAATAGTGAGGCAGCTCTGGAGTAAATTTCAGGATGTAACCAGGATCATACAGGATAAGTAATTTATGTACATGACTGCACCAGCAGAATAGTGAGGCGCTCGGAGATAATACAGGATGTAACTCAGGGTTTAGTAAATGTTGACCAGTGACTGCACCACAATATGAGGCAGCCTTTTTCTGCAGAATTTAAAATTTTCAGGATGGGTAACCCCTTTTTAGGGATTCAGTAACAGGGGAAAATAATGTATTACAGTGACTGCACCCCAGAAAGGAGCGCAGCTCTGGGGGAAAACAGGGTGTAACTCAGGATCATACAGGGTAATAATGTATGTACATTGACTCACCAGCAGAAAGTGAGGGAGCCTTGGGGGAAAACAGGATGTAACTCAGGATCAGTAAAAAGTAATGTATTACATTTACTGCACCAGCAGAAATTACGCCTTGGAGGAAATACAGGATGTTAACTCAGGGTAATTTCAGTTAAACCCAAAAATGATAAGTAATGGTATGGGGACTTTTTTTACCAGGACCCACAGAATAGTAGCACTCGGGGATAATACAGATTTAACTCAGGATCAGGCAGGATAATAATGTAGTACAATTTACTGCACCACGAATATGAGCGACTCTGGAGGGTAATACGATGTAACTCGGGTCAGTACAGGATAAGTAATTATTTCAGTGACTCACAGCAAATAGTGAGGCAGCTCTGGGGATAATACAGGATTATGACCAGGGAACAAAAAACCAGGATAAAAAGTAAAGGGCCCGGGGAAAAAACAGTGACTGCACCAGCAGAATATGGTGCCCAAAAACTTTCTGGGGTAAGGAAAAAATACAGGGTGGGAAAACCCTCAGGATTCAAAAAATTTGGCAGTGGGTAAGTAATGTATTGTATCACCAAAAATGACCGGGGCAAAACCCAGCAAAAAAATTATGAAAGCGGGGGAGCTCTGGAGGGTAATACAGGATTAACTCAGGATCAGTACAGGGTAAGTAATGTATTTTCAGTGGCGCACCCGCAGAATAGTGAGCGAGCCTGAAGATAATACAGGATAAAAAGGGGAAGGGAAAAAAGTATTACAGTGCTGCACCCAAAAAATGGGTGCAGCTCTGGAGGGTAATACAGATGTAACTCAGGGGCGTCAATAAAAAGTATGACAGTGACGCACCACAGAAAGTGAGGTTGGGGCAAGGGCCTGAAAAATATAAATTTCGGGAAAGAAAACCCCTCGGGAAAAACAGTGAAAACATGGATAAGTAAAAGTATGTACATGATGCACCCAGAATATGGTTCACTCTGGAGGAAATAAGGATGTAACTCGGGTCATACAGGGTAATAATGTTGTACAGTACTGCACCAGCAAATAGGAGCAGCTCTGGAGGATAATACAGGGTTAACTCAGGGCGACAGATAAGTAATGTTTAAAAATTTTACTGCACCGCAAATATGAGGCAGCTCTGGAGGATAATACAGGATTAACTCAGGATCAGTACAGGGTAAGTAATGTATGTACAGCTACCAGCAGAATATGAGCGCAGCTCGGAGATAATAAAGGGTTAACTCGGGGTCATACAGGATAAATAATGTAGTAACAGTGATGCACCACAAAAATGAGTGCAACTGGGGGATAATACGATTAAATCAGGGTCAGTCAGGATAAGTAAGTTGTAAAAGTGACTGCACCGCAAATAGTGACGACTTGGAGGAAAACCCGGGGTAACTCAGGATCTACAGGATAAGTAATTATTACATGACTGCACCACAAAAGGGCGCAGCTCTGGAGGATAAACAGGGAAAAAGTAACACAGGAACCCCAAAAAATAAACAGCCGGGAAAAAAAGTAAAGTAGTAAAAAACAATTTTGACGGCACCACAGAATATAGTGCAGCCTTTTCTTTGGGGAAAGGAAAAAATTTTTAAAAGTATGGGTTACCTCAGGAAAAACAGTAAAAAAAACAGGATAAGTAATGTTTTTACAGTGACGCACCAGCAAATAGGAGGCACTCGAGGTAATACAGGGTGAAACCAGACATACAGGGTAAGTAATTTTGTATGTACACTTGACTGGCAAAACCCGGCCAAAAAAAATAGGAAGGGGGCCCCGCTTTTCCCTTGGAGGATAATACAGGATGTAACTCAGGATATACAGGATAAGTAATGTATGCATGACTGCACACAGAATAGGAGCGCACTTGGGGGATAAACAGGATTAACTCAGGGTCATACGGAAAAAATAATGTATGTCGGCTGCACCGCAAATAGTGAGCGCAGTCTGGAGAAAACAGGATGTAAACCCGGGTCAGACAGGATAATAATGTATGTACAGTGAAAGCACCACAAATAGTGAGGCAGCTCTGGAGGAAAATCAGGAGTAACCAGACAGTACAGGGTAAGTAAGTTGACAGTGACTGCACCACCCGAATAGTGACGCGCTCTGGAATAAACAGGATGTAACCAGGGTCAGTACAGGGTAATAATTATGTACAGTGACTCACCCCAAAATAGTGAGCGCAGCTCTGGAGGATAATACAGGATTAACCCGGAGCAGTGAGTGGGAAAAAAATTCAGTACCAACCCCCTACATTTACACATTTCTATTCTGAGACCAGACTCCGGCTGGGGAGAGATGCACTATTCACATCGCTTTTGTCCGTCCCCATTACCGACTTTGCCCCAGTTAAAAAGGGATTGGTCCGAACGCTTTCCGTGAAGCAAAAAGTTTCAGATCTAGCCCCCCAATCCCCAAAACCCCCCACGCGGGGGCCGTAGGAGGGGCCCCCGGGCCGCTGCTGCTGTTCAGGCTGGCACGGAGCGTAAAATTTCCTGGTCTAAAGGCACAATTACTGCCCCCAGGGGTCCTTTATTCTCCCCCCTCACTCAGTGGCTGCTAAAACCCTGATGGGGGCTGAGTCGGCGAAAAGCCAATAAAAAACCAGCAACGTTCGCAAAGCTGGGGGGGGAGCACCAAACCTGCACCCTGCGGCCCCGCACCCAGTGACCACCCAGAGGAAGGGCGGCTGACCTGGAGGGCACCCCCCAAATGTGACCGGACCCCAACAATGGGGCCTCTCATCACCTTCCCTGCACCCCCCAACAATGGGGCCTCATCACCTTCCCTGCACCCCCCAACAATGGGGCCTCATCACTTTTCCTGCACCCCCCAACAATAGGGCCTCATCACCTTCCCCCCCCCCCCAAAAAATGGGGGCCTCATCACCTTCCCTGCACCCCCCCAACAATGGGGCCTCATCACCTTCCCTGGACCCCCCAAGAATGGGACCTCATCACCTTCCCTGCACCCCCCAACAATGGGGCCTCATCACCTTCCCTGCACCCCCCAACAATGGGGCCTCATCCTTTTCCTGCAACCCCCCCCCCAATGGGGGCCCATCCTTCCCCCCACCCCCCCCAACAATGGCCTCATCACCTTCCCTGCACCCCCCAACAATGGGGCCTCATCACCTTCCCTGCACCCCCCAACAATCGGGCCTCATCACCTTCCCTGCACCCCCCCCCAACAATGGGGCCTCATCACCTTCCCTGGACCCCCCAAGAATGGGACCTCATCACCTTCCCTGGACCCCCCACGAATTGGGCCTCATCACCTTCCCTGGACCCCCCCCAAAAATGGGGCCTCATCACATTCCCTGCACCCCCCAAGAATGGGGCCTCATCACCTTCCCTGCACCCCCCAACAATGGGGCCCCAACCTTCCTGCACCCCCCAACAATAGGGCCTCATCACCTTCCCTGCACCCCCCAACAATGGGGCCTCATCACCTTCCCTGCACCCCCCAACAATGGGGCCTCATCACCTTCCCTGCACCCCCCAACAATGGGGCCTCATCACCTTCCCTGCACCCCCCAACAATGGGGCCTCATCACCTTCCCTGCACCCACCAACAATGGGGCCTCATCACCTTCCCTGCACCCCCCCACAATGGGGGTCTCACCTTCCCGCACCCCCCCAAAAAGGGCCTCATCACCTTCCCTGACCCCCCCAAAATGGCCTCTCACCTTCCCCTGCACCCCCCAACAATAGGCCCCCCATCACCTTCCCTGCACCCCCCCAAGAATGGGGCCTCATCACCTTTTCCCCACCCCCCAACAAAGGGCCCCATCATTCCCCGCACCCCCCAAAAAGGGACCTCATCACCCCCCCTCACCCCCCAACAATGGGGGCCCCACACCTTCCCTCACCCCCCAACAATGGGGCCCTCACACTTCCCCGACCCCCCCAAAATGGGGCCCCATCACCTTCCCGCACCCCCAAAAAAAAAGGGGGGGGCCTTTATCACCTTCCTGCACCCCCCAAAAAATGGGCCTATCACCCCCCCTGCACCCACCCCAATGGGGCCTCATCACCTTCCCTGCACCCCCCCAAACAATGGGGCCTCATCACCTTCCCCCCCGGACCCCCCAACCCAAAGGGGCCCAAACCTTCCCTGCACCCCCCCAACAATGGGGCCCCCATCACCCCTTTCCCCGCACCCCCCCAAAAATGGAGCCCCATCCCCCTTCCCTGCACCCCCCAACAAAGGGGCCTCATCACCCCTTCCCCCGCACCCCCCCAACCCAAAGGGGGGGTCTTCCCCCCTTCCCTCCCCCACCCCAAAAATGGGGCCCCATCACCTTCCCTGGACCCCCCCAACCATGGGGGCCTCATCACCTTCCCTGCACCCCCCCCCAAAAAATGGGGCCCCTAAAAAACCCTTCCCCGCACCCCCCCAAAATTTGGGGGCCCTCACACCTTTCCCCTGCCACCCCCCCAATGGGGGCCCATCACCTTTCCCTGCCCCAAAACCCCCCAAAAAAATGGGGGGCCCCCCCCATCACCACCCTGGAACCCCCCCCCCAAGAATGGGGTAACCTCACCCCCCTGCACCCCCCCAACAATGGGGCCTCATCACCTTCCCTGCACCCCCCAACAATAAGGCCTCATCACCTTCCCTGCACCCCCCAACAAAGGGGCCTCATCACCTTCCCTGGAACCCCCCCAAAAATGGGGCCTTTATCAACCCCTTTTCCCGCCCCCCCAACCAAAAGGGCCTAACAAACCCTTTTCCCCGCACCCCCCCAAAAATTTGGGGCCCCATCCCTTTCCCCCCGCACCCCCCAACAATGGGGCCTCATCACCTTCCCTGACCCCCCCAAGAATGGGACCTCATCACCTTTCCTGCACCCCCCAAAAAATAGGCCTTTATCACCTTTTCCCCGCACCCCCCCAAAAATGGGGGGCCCCCATCACCCTTCCCCCGCACCCCCCAAGAATGGGACCTCATCACCTTTCCTGCACCCCCCAACAATAGGGCCTCATCACCTTCCCTGCACCCCCCAACAATGGGGCCTCATCACCTTCCCTTTCACCCCCCCAAAAAAGGGGGCCTATAAACCCTTTCCCCGCACCCCCCCCAAAAATGGGGGCCCCATCAAACCC
>JAODAL010064169.1:0-18868 GCA_025379985.1 Phyllomedusa bahiana
AGGAAGGCTTTTCATGTAAAACGAGTCTGTATTTTTCCAGCCATCGCAACAACACATCCCAGTCATGACGTCGCACACAATCTCACCCTGCTCTAATTCCTTAACTGATTTGCTGGCCGCCAAAATGACAGGAAGCGCAGAAAATGGCTATATTTATAGATTATGCAGATTTTAACCTAAATTATCGCGTGATCTAAAAAATCCGTTCAACGTAAATACCGTGCCGATTTCAACTTTGTCGATAATAATCGCTCAACACTAGTCTCTAAGACTCACAGAAAAAAATTCACAGACTGAAATAATTCTGAAAAGATGACGACAGCGTAGCTATAGGAGGTGCAGTGGTAGCAGCTGCTATGGGGCCCCTTTCACACATAAGAATACACTGGTATTGGAAATGACACATGGTAACTGGCAGAAGCCCCCTACCACTTTCTTCACCAGTGCCCAAAAACTTCAAGTTACGCCTCTGCAGGCTGGACTAGATTAGACGGCAGTACCATTGATGGCAGCGAGAATATGCCAATGGGGAACAGCAAGGTTCTAGTTCCACTAGATTAGACTGCAGTACCATCAGTGGCAGCGAGAACATGGCAGTGGGGAACAGCGAGGTTCCGGCTCCACTACATTATGCAGCAGTACCATTGGTGGCAGCGAGAACATGGTAGTGGGGAATAGTAAGTTTCTGGTTCCACTACATTTGTCGGCAGTACCATTGGTGGCAGCGAGAACATGCAAGTGGTGAAGAGTCAAGTTCCGGGTCCACTACATTAGACGGCAGTACCATTAGTGGCAACGAGAACATGGCAATGGGGAACAGCGAGGTTCTGGTTCCACTACATTAGGCGGCAGTACCATTGGTGGCAGCAAGAACATGCCAATGAGGAACATGTTACGGTTTGACTAGATTAGACGTCGTACAGCAGCCAGCCTTCTGTGTACCAAGTGTGGGAGCATAAGAAACACTTTCACCCCAACCATCCCAAAGCTAAAAGCCTGAATGTTGGCATTGCCTGGCTGTTGGCCTTGGAAATGTTGTCTTTCCACCTGGTAGACACAGATGGGTTTCCCCACATCAAGGCCCTGGCATACCCCCAATATCAGATGCCGAGCAGAAAAGCTGTCCCTGCTCTGGCCCGCCACTTTGCAGAAAAGATCTCTAGCTTGTTGGCTGCATCTGTGTCCACCAAAGTTCATCTCACTACAGACACATGGACTAGTAAGCTCAGTCAAGGGCGTTACATCTCACGGACTACTCACTGGGTGAATTTGGTGGATGACAGTGCCTCTGGTGATGGGTCTCGGCTGACACTCTTCCACACTGCTGGGATGATGCAGAGTCCAGATCCTTAGCCTCAACGGATAGCATCATGTGCCAAGAGAAACCAGGCCGTCAACACACAGGTCACTAGCTGTGGATGGCTCTGCATACTGAGAACAACCAGTTGCTGGGTGCTAAGAACCTGGCGCCAGACAAGGTGGTGTGCGACAATGGGAGCAATCTCCTTGCTGCCCTTAAGATCGGTAGACTTAAACACATCCGTTGCCTGGCACACATCATGAACCTGGTTGTGCAGAAATTTCTCAAGTGCTACCCGGGTCTTGACTGTCTGCTGAGGAAGGCTTGAGGTCTTAGCTCAAACTTCCACCATTCGCACCCTGCTTTGGCATAACTGGCAGCGTTGCAGCGTGATCTAGGACTCCCTGTCCACCGTCTGATATGTGATGTGGCAACACACTGGAATTCCACCCTCCACATGCTCTAGCAATTGTGGCAGCAGCGTAATGCCATTATGCAGTATGAAATGTCGCATGGCCTGACTAGCAGTGTTGCGGACCTCGGGGTCTTGACCCATAGAGAGTGGAGACAGGTGAAGGATCTCTGCACCATCCTTGGCAATTTTGAAGAGGCCACCAAAATGGTCAGTCAGGACGATGCCCTTGTCTGCATGACTGTTGTTGTTATATTTTTACTGGAACACGCGTTAGGCACTCTGCGGCAGCAGATCCCACCAGTGATGGAGGAGGGGGCAGACTCAGAGCCTTACTCGCTGAAGGATGTAGACAGCCCGACTGTTTTGCAATTGTATAGGTCTTCTTTAGGCGATGTTTCGAAATCGAGGGCGGGTGCAGGACAGAGTTGAGCGCATGAAGCTAGGCAGGGATTTGGTGACGGTCAGGATGAGGAAGTGGAGGAGACAGGGGTGGACAGCACCGGTACTGATTACCCTTCAATGTTATGAGATTGGCACAGATTACAGGAGGAGGAGGAGGAAGAGGAGGAGATTCTGTTAGTGCCCCTCGACCCCGAGGCGCGGGAGATCACGGCAGAATCTCACGTATGAGTGCTTGTATGTCACATTGCCTGCAATATGATCTACACATCAAGGCAATAAAAGTGAACAGCGAAATAAAGAGGCGGAGGGATCCTATCTGGTATGAACTAGTTGTCTTGGCTGTGGCATATTAACCACATGCAGATGCGGAGCAGTGAGCTAGTTCTTTGTGAGCACTCCATCTGCTGGAGGAGGGAAGGGATTTCAGTGCTGACACCCAGCTTTGCTGGAGACTACATAAGGGTTTTTTAATTTCTTTTTTCCAGTAGCGCTGCAAGCACAAAACAATCGTCATGTCTAAGAGAATGGTCAGTGCCGCTGATGCTGGTGATGCCAAGGATGAGCCCCAGAAAAGGTCGGCGCGGTTGTCAGCTAAACCAGTTTCACCAAAAGCCAAACCAAAGTCAAAAAAGTAAAAGGCAGCAGTAAAGGAACAGTCTGAGGACAAAAAAGTTCCAGCAAAGGGAAAGAAAGGAGCAAAGGGTAGACTGAAGAAGCTAACAAAGAAGAAAGTAAGGAAGATCTGCCATCCGAAAAAGGAGAGACAAAGAGTGATGAGGCCCCAGCATCCGATAGAGGAGACAAGGAATCCAAATCTGAATAACCTACAACTGTTCAAGTCTTTTATCAAAAAGAAAGAGAAAAATGGAGACAGTGCTCCTTAGTACTGTAGGTAAAATATAGTAGTGTATACTTGTAGGTATATACTACTCACCTCCTTGTGTTGTGCAAAATCCAGGCACAACACTTTGAGGCTCAACAATTTTTCTGGAACTGTTGTAAACCAATGTCCTCTGCACGGTGTCGGTTGAAGATCCTTTTACTCTTAGAAGTAGAAGAGAGTTGTAGAATAAGATTCTTGCACAATAGGTAAAATTTTTCTTCCCTTGGCTAAATCCGACCTAGGAAGGCTGGGCAGGACTGTACTTATTGTACTAAAACATTGTAGTTTTATTTGCATACAGAGGAATACGCGTTTCGTGTCCAACACCAGACACTTCATCAGTTCCAGTACAGCAATAGAAGACAGATTAGCTGTTTAAATACCATAGCACACTGATTAACCACCCAGCCTGGCAGGTGGAATGTGATTGGGCAGATAAAACAAACAGATAAAACAGAATTGTATATTGCCTCAAAATAACAAAATATACATAAAAAACACCTTTATAATCCATTTTGTAAGTGTGGTACTAACCACATACTGAAATGATAAACAAAGAAAATAGGGTGAGATAAGTGCGGGGAGGGCCGCATGTTAAGTGATCCTGTCTGTGATCTCATAGAGTTGTAATGTATTTTCTGTTCACTAGGTGTCTCATTCTTACTTTCAGTGACAGAAATGTTTCAACAAGTTATTATGTGTAATAATAATAATAATAATAATAATAATCTTTATTTATATAGCGCCAACATATTCCGCAGCACTTTACAATTTAGAGGGTGTAGATACAGACAAAAAGACATACATTACACAATGAAAAGATTCTTACAGATGAGACACAAGGGAGGAGGGCCCTGCTCGCAAGAGCTTACAATCTATTAGAGAGCTTACAATCTATAAGTGTAAAAAGTATTATTATAACTCAGTATCTGTAGGAACAGCAAGGAGGTACATGTAGGAAGAAATGGAGTTAACTCTATCTCCCCCAGGGCCAGGACTTGCTGACAGTGATATATATTCAAGAGATCACATAGATTAGGTAAAATAGACTGCTTAGGTCTCTTAAATGGGGATTTTGAGACATTTAATTGCTCATCGAAGCAAAAATTTCATGTGTGATTAAAATATGTCTGTATGTGGCTCCAATATAGATAGGATAAACAGACCTCTTGTAATTTACTGAGTAAGGGTGTGTTCCCATGGTAGAGGACAAATACCAGTCGCTTCACGGTCGGTTTACAGCTGTTTTGCGGCCGTCCCCACGACTGCGGGGTGGACGTCTTTTCTCCGCGAAGAGCCCTCCCCCTTCACATTCATAAGCACAGATTTCGTTCGAAAACCGGATGGAGGATTGTGCTGGTAGAATGTTTTGCAGCCGAACCGCGGGTGGAAAAACCGCTGGCCGGAAAACCTGTGCAGTGGGGACTGCTGCATGGGTTTTCCATAGAGCACCAATGTGTTAATTTTCGGCAGGTTTTTCAGGCGGTCTGCAAAACCACAAACTGCCTTTAAAAACGTCCGAAAACCTGTGCAGTGGGGTTATGCCCTTAGTGTATGAGTTCTGTGGGCTCGTTCAGCCATTGTGGGGTAAGGCACAAGTCTTTTATCAGTGATTCCTGTACCTGCCTTGAACTATTCAGAGGAATATTTTTATCAGTTATTTTGTAAATGCAAGTTTTTTAGTAGTTTAATTCTAGATAACACATTTTCTAAAATAGAAGGGAATCCCACCACATTTTTGTTTTAGAGCTTTTTAAATTGTATTAAGTATTTCAGAATGCTATGCCCATTATATGCAGTTGTCAATGGTCTGAGAATTGCGATGAGGTGGTACCTGGGCAAGACAAGAGGGGCGCAAGCCCGTTTTTTTTCTGACAAGACTGTTAAATGCATAAAAGAAATCTTTATTTTTTTCCTTCTTTGTGATCTAATGCCTTCTGCTATCTTACTAGCAGATGCCCTGACATGGCATGGGGATGGCAAAGCCATCCTGGCTGACATGGATGACATTTCTTATTTCTTAATCCTGCAACTTATTGTACATTGGCTGTACTATTCGGAAATTCAAATCCAGAATCGCTGAACACTTATATTCAATACTAAAAGGCAACCGTAATGTGACTGGAGTTGCCAGACATTTTGCAGATTTTCATGCATCTGATACTAGTTCTTTTTTATGCTTTGGGATTGAGAGGGTTAACAAATCCACCAGAGGTAGAGACTGGCAGAAGGTCCTTCTCAACAGAGAAGCATACTGGATCCTTCGCCTTGATACTCGGTTTCCACATGGTATGAACTATAAGTCTGACCTATACTATATTTATTAGGATTTACATATAGATCATGATCTGTTTGTATTTGCTGCCAGTTCATTGCTATTTCCATGTGTTTGTTGTGGTCAGGTGTCTGCTTAATTAATCTGATTGTCACTGCGCACGTTGTTGCCGTGGAGGAGCAGGGCGCTACAGGGGTTAATCCCTCTAGCTGGTCGACACACCAAAGGAGAAGCCTGGCTGATGAGCATAGGATTGAAAGCCCGGCTTCGAATCAGGTCAGAGGGTGTGTCACACAGGCCAATAGAGGGGCCCGGAGGCCTCACCAATCAGCTGTTGGGGCGGTGTCCGGGCGCCTCATTTAAACCTTCTCAGTGTGATCTGCCTTTGCCTGTGAAAGGTTACCTCTTGCTTTTCCCTTTGTTTTCTTGTGCATTTTACTCTGGCTTATTTGACTTGGGCCTGCTTCTAACCACGTTCTCGTCTTCTGATTTTGTACCGCGTTCCCTTCTGTATTTTGAAACTTGGCTAGTCTGTCGTGATTCTTCTGGTTTCTGATTCTTGGCTGTTACGTTCCCGACCAATACCGACCCGGACTGTTTGACTCTGCTTTCCCCTGACAGCCCCGCACTTAGTAGCATCGTCCAGTTGGGGTCTGCCATCTAGGGCAGCACACCAAGTAGGCAGGGACAATGGGCTGGGTGGCAGTCAGGGCCCACTGCACCTCCTCTGATGTGACACTGATCTTATGATTGGTCCGCCTTTTATTTTAAATATTCCACCAAATCTGTGTATTACATGCTATGACGAAGGGTCGTTGGACTCGAAACGCGTAAGCATGTGGTAGTTTTTTTAACCTGTACTTTTGTATTTGCCGAATGCCCGCTATAGGCTGTCTTTTTTATATGGTGAAAAAATAAAGGAACATTTTATCCATGATTGGAGGATAACAAGTGCCGTCCTTTTTTTCCCTGTTTGGGTCAATTTTACACACAGCCAACGTTTATCTCGCTTGGCCAGCGAGTGGAGGACTGGCATTCATGATGATGCGCTAACAATATATACTTGGTGGCGAGTACCTCTTGTTTTTTATTTGAAAGGAATTTCACCCCCAAAACTGCCAAAAATGAACCTTTGTCCACTCAGTATCATCTTCAGCAACCAACCACTATTTAAAATACATTTCTTTGTATAGGAGATTTGGAGATGGTACGTTATACAATTACTGAACTTCCAAAGCTGCAAAAATGAACTTTTGTGCATTTAGACTAATTTTCAGCAATCAACCATGTTTAGAATATATTTGTTTGTATAAGAGATTTGGAGATGTTGTGTTATACAAGTACTGAACCCCCAAAATTGCAAAAAAATATTTTTCTTCAATATGAATAATTTACAGCAAACAACCACAATTTCAAATACATTTCTTTCTATGGGAATTGGTCTGTTATGCAAAAACTCTACCCTCAAAAGTTGAAAAATAAAATTTTCTTCTATATAAATAATTTGCAGCAAGCAACCAGTATTTGAAATAGAGTTTTTCTATAGGAGATTTGCTAACAATGTCTTCTGCACTAGCTGTACCCATAAAATAGCAAAAATGACCTTTTTGGGCCTCAAGAAAATTTTCAAGGACCAGCCAATATTTGAAATAGATTTGTTTTTATGGGACATTTGTTAATAGTCTCTTATGGAAGAACTCTGTACTTCAAACACTGGAAAAATAAAGTTTTCTTCTTGAATGCCAAAAATTTAGCTGCAAACAAATAGTATTAAAAAAGATTTCTTTATATGGAATGTATGTTAACGTTGTTTTAAAGAAGCAACACAACAAATCACAGGTATTTTTGAATCCCTATAATTTGCAAATAGGATTATAAATAGATTTTTTTCTATGGAATATCTATTGAACGGAAGAACCCTGGCAGCAACACAGCAAATCCCAACTATTCTTGAATCCCTATAATTTGCAAGAGTGCTAACTGTGTCTTCTCCACTAGCTGTACCCCCACAACAGCAGACATGAACCTTTGGTCACTCAGAATGAAGATGGGAAAGATGCAGCCAGCAATTTAAAACTCCCTAGCTATTGCCGTGTATAATTCCCTAAGCTTACTGTTCCCCTCACCCTCCTCTAACTTATCTGACTAGCAGCTGTCCTGTCTAAAATCGCTGAGAAATGGTTTGCCTGCATGCATTCAAACATGCTGACACAGAGAGCAGTTTGTTCAGTACAGAGTTTGAACTGGAAATGGCGTTCAACAGGAAATACAGTGTGGTACATAGAACAGGGTCATGTTATTTCAGCAGAAAATGAGATCCCTACACCCTCACTGGTGACGTTATTGGACACTTCTCTATTGTCTGCACTGATTAGATGATGCCAAAAGTACAGGAAACAGCTGAAAACTAAAGTAAAAAATGTTGTGGCGAACGCATGTATCAAGTGTGCAATTTAGTTGAATGAACCGAGAATAGCTTGGTTTGGCTCACATTCGAAAAAATCGTAAAGTTTGACTTGAACAAACCTTTTTTTGAACGGTTCGCTCAACACAACTTAGGACATATGTCTGGTAGCCTCCTGGATTCATTTTGGCAGTGAGCTGCTTTTATGCCACATGTTGGTCTGTCCTTGTGAACCTTTTGTAGACAATTTTCATATCTCACATCATTGAAATCACATCACATTGCATCAAACTTGGAACGTCTAGACCATTTTTCAGGGTGTAATGCACCTGAACCAGCGGCGTCACAAGCCCCGGATAAAACTGCCGCTGCCCTGGACCTCAGGTCGTCGAGTTCCAGGCCGCTGCCATGGGCCTGGAGCGCTGGCGGTTTCTTCCAGTGCATGTGCGTCGTCTGGTCGTCCTCTGGTGTGTGTCGTCATGTCACCTGCTCAGCGTGATGATGTCACGCCACCTGTGTCGGGAAGAAGACCGGGAGCAGCGACAGCTTGTACGGGGAACAGGAAAGAGGTGAGCATTTTTTTTATTTTTAATATGCCCATTAGACCTACCTACCATAATGAGGGCATATTATATGTACTGGGGGGCATATTATATGTACTGAGGGGCATATTATATATACTGGGAGGCATTTTATATGTGCTGGTGGGCATTTTATATGTACTGCAGGCATATTATATACAAAGGGGGCCATATTATATAGACTGGGGGAATTTTATATGTACTGGGGAGCATTTTATATGTGCTGGGGGACCTTTAATATATACTAGGAGACCTCTGATATATGCTAGAGGACATTTTATATGTACTGGGGGGCATATTATATGTACTCTGAGGCATATTATATATAAAGGGGGGCAAATTTTATAAACTGGCGGAATTTTATATGTACTGTGGGTCCTATGATATATAATTGGAGACCTCTGATATATACAAATATACTAGGGGACATGTTATATATACTATGAGACCTATAATATAAACTGGGAGACATCTTATATATACTGGGGGACATCTGATAGATACTGGGGCCTTATTATATATACTGTAGGGACCTCTGATATATTTTGGGGGCCTATTTTATATAATGGGTACCTATTATTTATACTGGGGCCCTATTATATATAATGGGGGATATATTCGGCAGGGGCGTCGCTAGGCAGATTCATTCGGGGCACGAGCCCCGAATGAATCCGCCTGTGCCCCGAGTCTAGACGCTCCTGTGTGCGGGCGGCGTCCGCCGATGTCTCTGACTGCGCGGCCGTTTCACAGCAGCAGCGCAGTCAGAGTCAGGGAGGAGGCAGGATGGATCGTTCCCGTCCTGTCTCCTCCCCTGTATGTACGGTGCTCACCGAGCGCCGTACATACATCTGAGCGTCGCAAGGGGCGTGACGCGCCGCTTTCATCACCCCCCTGCGACGCTGGGATCCTCTAAGCCGGCAGATATGCCGGCCGAGGAGATCCCGGGCCCCGCGAGACGGCGTAAGCAGCGTGATGACATCACGCTGCTTATACCGCTCTCAAGCTGCAGGACCAGGACGCGCGGACCGGGCCTCATTAGGTAAGTAGGTTTTTTATTTTATTTTTATTAGGTAAGGGGGCAAGACACTGGCTACAAGGGGGGCAGGGCAAGACACTGGTTACAAGGGGGGCAGGGCAAGACACTGGCTACAAGGGGGGCAAGACACTGGCTACAAGGGGGGCAAGACACTGGCTACAGGGGGGCAAGACACTGGCTACACGGGGCAAGACACTGGCTACAAGGGGGCATAATGGCTACAGGGGCAAGACACTGGCTACAAGGGGGCATAATGGCTACAGGGACAAGACACTGGCTACAAGGGGGCATAATGGCTACAGGGACAAGACACTAGCTACAGGGGGCAAGACACTGGCTACAGGGGGCATAATGGCTACAGGAGGCAAGACTGGCTACAGGTGGCATAATGGCTACAGGAGGCAAGACACTGGCTACAGGGGGCATAAGGGCTACAGGGCAAGACACTGGCCACAACTGGGCATAATGGCTACAGGAGGCAAGCCACGGCTACAGGAGGCAAGACACTGGCTACAGGGGGCATATATGGCTAAGAGGGCATGTCACTGGCTACAGGGGGCATATATGGCTAAGGGGGCATGTCACTGGCTACAGGGGGCATATATGGCTAAGAGGGCATGTCACTGGCTACAGGGGGCATATATGGATAAGCGGGCATGTCACTGGCTACAGGGGGGCATGTCACTGGCTACAGGGGGGCATGTCACTGGCTACAGGGGGGCATGTCACTGGCTACAGGGGGGCATATGTGGCTAATGGGGCATATCACTGGCTACAGGGGGCATAATGGCTACAGGGGGCATATTATGTGGCTATGGGGGCAGTAACCTGGGTACAGGGGGCTAATAACCTGACTACAAGGAGCATGTTACTGGCTACAGGGGGCATATTACTGCCTAAAGGGGGCAGTAACCTAGCTACAGAGGGCAGTAACCTGGATAGAGGGGCTAATAACCTGGCTAGAGGGGGCTACAACCTGGCTACAGTGGGCTACTACCAGGCTATAGGGGCCAAATATTTACCTACAAGGGGGTAATTATTACCATTTGGGGCACTATAGATGGGGATTTTGTATAGAGATAGGAAATTGTAGAGAAATGCTGATATAATGAGGAGTCTAAGATGTTTGTTTTGTACATTTTTCAGTGAAGAGTTGTGGACGGTAGAAGTCATCATGGCGTCTGGGACAGATGGAGAAGAAGAAGAGAAAGAGAACAACTCTTCAGAGACGTCTCCTGTAAGTCACTAAATGTAACGTCAGTGTAATCACTTATATTTCTCCTGAGCCTACATACAAAGGCTTTTCTCTGTAAATATACATCCGCAGTTCACAATGAGACGCAAAAAATTCCGTGTGCACCCAGCCCTACTCAGAAAAACTTAAGGGCCTGAGCCCCGGATGTTTTGGGACCCTAGCAACAACCCTGATATTCGGTATACTGAGGTCCCTATAATATATACTGGGGGACCTATAATATATACTGGGAGATCGATAATATATACTGGGGAACATATAGCCTACTGAAGGACCCTATTATATATACTGGGGGACATATAACCTACTGGGGGCCCTATTATATATACTGGGGACATATAACCTACTGGGGACTCTACTATATATACTGGCAGACATATAACCTACTGGGAGACCCTATAACTGAGACGATGGAGGAGAACAAGGAAAGAGAACAACTCCAATCAGAAAAGATGTCTCCTATAAGTCACTACTGTAAATGTAACTGCAATGTAATCACTTACATTTCTGCACCTGCATACAACTGTTATCTACCACTATATGGTGGTAATATGTCTGCGGAGTGACTGCATACAACTGTCAGTGCCGATTTTCATTGTACAGTGACTGTTGAGGGGATGAACATTATTAACAGGAACATACATTTTCGCCTCTGTAAACATACAGTGGCTACAGACAGTATTCAGACCCCTTTAAATGTTTCACTCTTTCATTGCAGCCATTTGGTAAGATCCAAAAAGTTAATTTTTTGCTGATTAATATACACTATGCATCCCATCTTGAAAGAAAAAAACAGAAATGTAGACATTTTTGCAAATTTATTAAACAAGAAAAACTGAAATATCACATGGTCTTAAAGGGGTTTTGCCACGAAGTAAAATTGATGTGGGAAGTTTGTAAATTAACTACAGTAATAAACATTTTCACCATTAATCATCATTAAAAATTCTGGACTGTTTTTGTCTTAGCTGCTCCTTTAGTGATCCCTTGTTTACAGCTCATCTCCAGGGGCTACAACCTCTCCTCTCAGGCAACAACTGAGTATTAAAACCCTGGGTGCTGTTATTCTACTCCTGTCCTCTCTACTCCTTAGTAATTAGTCAAACAATGCAAATAAATTAAAAAGAAACCTCAATCAGCCAAGAATGGGCACAGAGTTTTTTGAAGCCACTGCTTTGTTATTTTAGCTGTGTGCTTAGGGTCATTGTCTTGTTGGAAGAAAAAACCTTCGGCCTACTCTGAGGTCCAGAACACTCTGGAAGGTTTTCAGGATTTCTCTGTACTTGGCTGCATTCATCTTTCCTTCAATTGCAACCAGTCGTCCTGTCCCTGCAGCTGAAAAAACATCCCCATAGCATGATACTGCCACCACCATGTGTCACTGTTGGGATTGTATTGGGCAGATGATGAGCAATGCACATATACCACTTAGAATTAACACCAAAAAGTTCAATCTTCGTCTCATCAAACCAGAGAATCTTATTTCTCATAGTCTGGCGTCCTTTTGATGTCTTGCACTGAGGAGAGGCTTCCGTTGGCACACTCTGCCAGAAAGCCCCAACTTTTGGAGGGCTGCAGTGATAGTTGACTTTGTGGAACTTTTTCTCATCTTCCTACTGCATCTCTGGAGCTCAGCAACAGTGATCTTGGGTTTTTTCTTTACCTTTCTCACCAAGGCTCTTCTCCCACGATTGGTTAGTTTGGCTGGACGGGCAGGTCGAGGAAGCGTTGTGGTCATCCCAAACTTCTTCCATTTTAGGATTTTGGAGACCAATGTGCTCTTAGGAACCTTGAGTGCTGCAGAAATTCTATTGTAACCCTGGCTAATTAAATGCAGCTTGACTCCAATGAAGGAGTAGAACCATCTCAAGGAGGATCAGAAGGAATTGGAAAGCATGTGAGTTAAATATGTCACAGCAAAGGGTCTGAATACTTATGAACATGTGATATTTCAGTTTTTCTTGTTTAATAAATTTGCAAAAATATCTACATTTCTGGGTTTTTTTTCTTTCAAGAAGGGGAAACTTTTGGATCTTTCCAAATGCCTGCAATGAAAGAAAGAGTGAAACATTTAAAGGGGTCTAAATACTTTCCGTACCCACTGTACATGCCGCAGTGAAAAATGCAGAGTGAACGCCGCCCTACTGAGCAAGATGTAACACAAAGAGCCTGGGCCTCGGATGTTTTAGGATCTAGCAACACCCCTGGCCTGAACATATGAAAGTAGTGAATGTGAGCTCATAAATGGCACCTAAGGGTTGAGGCGTCTATTGTATATTATTGGAGCGCAGCAGTACATTGACGCATTAGTAATATGCAAACATATATAAATCAATATATACACAAAATATTACTGCCAATCACTGCAGCAGAGTAATAAGGGTAACTCTGCCAAAAACCCTTACAAAAGATAAGAAACAGAAACACTAATAGGTATACCACCATACTATATAGTAGCACTAAAAAAACTGCTAAAGTAACACCAATATAAATCTATACACCTATAAAAATAGCACCAATATCCACACCTGTGAAAATAGCACCAATATGGCTATATAAAAACTTACGTTCTCATTTAGCAAGAATCCATACTGCAATCTACTAAGTGGACGTACACTTCTGCTGGCTGTTAGTTATATTGTTGTAGTTCTGTGTTTATCCAGTCCTATCCTATTCTGCTCTCCCTTGTACCAGTGTGAGCATGTACGAGTGCTCGATAATGGCTGCTAAAATAGTTCATTGACTTGCTTTTCTAATTTAAAATGCATTACGTTAATTTATTAAAATCTTATAAAATACTTTATTTTAACATTTTATATAGTATGTTAATTTGTGTTCTGAAAAATGTAGGTCAGTGGGTCAGCCTTTATTTGACAAAAAGCAATAGCTAGCACATCGCATGTCTCAGAGAGACTTGTGGTGCACCAAGCAAGACTTGCTATGATGTGTTTGTAATCACTGATAACACTAGGCCAACTCCGTAAATACACGATTGAGAATAGGATTTATGGTAGATGCTATATTGGTTTAATTCATATTACCGTATATACTCGAGTATAAGCCGACCCGAGTATAAGCCGAGGCACCTACTTTTGCCCCAAAAAAACGGGAAAACTTATTGACTCGAGTATAAGCCTAGGGTAGAAAATGCAGCGGCTACTGGTAAATTTTAAAAATAAAAATGGATACCAATAAAATTACATAGGCAGGTCTAGGCTGGTATAGGGAGGTTATTGTCTCCCCCAAGGCAGGTATAGGGAGGTTATTGTCTCCCCCAAGGCAGGTGTAGGCAGGTATAGGGAGGTTATTGTCTCCCCCAAGGCAGGTGTAGGCAGGTATAGGGAGGTTATTGTCTCCCCCAAGGCAGGTGTAGGCAGGTATAGGGAGGTTATTGTCTCCCCCAAGGCAGGTGTAGGCAGCTTATTGTCCCCCCCCACCCCAAGGCAGGTATAGGCAGCTTATTTTTCCCCCCACCCTCCACCCCAAGGCAGGTATAGGTAGGTATAGGCAGCTTATTCCCCTCCCCCACCCCCAATGCAGGTATAGGTAGGTATAGGCAGCTTATTCCCCCCCCCCCCCAAGGCAGGTATCGGTAGGTATAGGCAGCTTATCCCCCCCCCCCCACTCCAAGGCAGGTATAGGTAGGTATAGGCAGCTTATTTCCCCCCCCACCCACCACCCCAAGGCAGGTATAGGCAGTCGCATGCAGGGGAAGAGATAACCGACAGTGCCCGGGCCACCGCAGCGCTCGGGCACTGTGTGCTTACTCGGCATTCAGTTATATGCGCTCCCTGAGGAGCCGCAGATAACTGAAGTGTCCCTGCCGGCGCCCGGGCCATCGCAGCGCCCGAGCGCCGACAGTGACTCGAGTATAAGCCGAGGGGAGATTTTTCAGCACATTTTTTGTGCTGAAAAACTCGGCTTATACTAGAGTATATACGGTATTTAATTTAAAATTAAATTTAGACTATATTAATTTTAAATACATTTTATAGGAGATATTTTTATATTATTGGGATGTTGTATAATTTTATATTCTATAATTTATTATTACATTTATATAATTACATTTTTTATAGCTTGATAATTATTATAAATTACTTTTTATTATTTTACTGATATAAGTTGAGAAATAAGGGAGATTTTTCACCCTAATGGCCTAGTTTTGCTGTCCCAGATTTCTAAATGTGTCTAATATTACGAATGTGGTGCGACACGCCCCTACATCTCTGGTGCATTACAAAGTGTTGGGTCTAGCGCACAGTGCGCCAAACATGCCCGAATTCATAGGGGAAAAAAGGTGGGATGCTCACTTTGAGTGCATTTCTCATTAGACCAATGAGCATGAGCTGTTCATACATGTTCCAGGTCACTTATTTGCAGTGGTGGCATTTGTCTGCTCATGATGCAGTTTCACCACAGTAGTAGGTGATCATTTCAGAAACTTCACAGGTTCTGAAATGCTACTATTTTACCAATGACAGCAACAATGAATATGTGTACAGACAGCCTGTTGCATACCTATTATACCCACTAAGCCAGCTCATTACACCTGACTTCCTTCATGAACTGTGCTCTGCCAATATTACAAGTAGGAAGTGATCATAATAATATATAACTTGACTGTGTATTAGATGATTCAACATCATCATGCTTCCAACTTGGCTATTTAATTCATATTTGGCTCACTGAATAGTTTTTGCAGAATTAATTTTTTTTTACTAGTTAAAATGAAGGATGTCCAGAAGCTTGTTTTTAGAATGATCATAACTGTTGAAATAATTATTTTATATTTTTTTAGTGGACTTGTAATAAGTGAAGGACAAGCAAACTGCTTGCTTCCTGCAGCAGCCCTATTCATGTGCCTGTTCTTCAAAAAGTTTTCTCTGCATTAGAGATTGTTACTACAAGAGACAGACATATTTTCGGCATTTGTGTTCCATCGGCACTGTGTAAAATTATTTTTCTGCCCCTCTTAAGCATTGAGAACTAGTAATGAAATGTTCTTTCTTTGCAATCTCTATATCTTGAGTTTTTGCCTAAAGCTATTATCCTTTGATGACGATACAAGGAAGTGAATAATTCTTTCAGTGTATGATAATTTGCAAATTTGTTCTCTAGATACAGTAACTGCTTTTGCTTCTCCTGATTTAACTGGGAATCCACAAAAAACTCTTCAATTGGTGACTGTTGGGATTTAGTAGAAAAGGTTTTTTCATGCTATTTTAGACAAATTCAGTTTTTTTTTTTTTTTTTTTAAATACACCAATTGTACACTACTGTCTGTGAGAGAGTCCCTAACCAAGAGTTGCTATTGGGTGAAGCATGAATCCAACATGGTGGATTATTTTCTTGTGCAATCTTTTTTGTTTCCACCAAATATAAACTTCAGAAGTAGAAAATGAACATGCCAGCTAATGGGTAAATTGTGGCTAGTAACTATTTAATACTTCTATTGATTGTATTCTATTGATTGTAATAGAAGAACAGCCAGGCTGCCCCCCCTACATACTTGAGTAAAATTTTTCATCCCCTTTTGATTGATATTTATATGAAGAGAACACTTTTGAGAAAAAATTGGTAAACCTGTACAAAAATTATAGCTGCTTTTCCAAATTTTGGAAAACTAAAAAACTGGAACGCATGGTGTGCATATGTATTTAGCCCCCCTGAATCAATACCTTGTAGGACCACCTTTAGCTGCAATGACAGCATTAAGGGCCACATGTATGAAAACTGTCTAGGTCTAAGACTGTCTTTGTTGCCATAGAAACCCAATCAGAGTGCCCCTTTCATTTCATTAGTTTTTGAAAAAAAAAAGGGGAGCTCTGATTGGTTCTAGGGGGAAACAAAAAAAAGTTTAACTAGACAGTTTTACACATGATTTTAATTTTTGGGGATCTGTCTTCCAGCTTTGCAATATAGGGCCACATGTAAAAAAAAACTGCTAGGTCTAAAATTCACTTTTTCCCATAGAACCAAATCAAGTGCCCTTCTTTTTTCGGCACTATATATAATGCAAGGGGCGCTCTGATTGGTTCTATGGAAAATAAAGGGGTTTTTAGCCCTTTGACAGTTTCATCAGTGGACCCTAGAGGCGGGAAATTTTCCGTCTATTCTTTGCAAAATAGCACTAGCACAGTCAGATTGGTTGGCGACTTTTCAAGTCAAGATTCTCAGTGGGATTTAGGTCTGAATACTGACTGGGCCATTTTATCACGTGAATGAAGGAGAAGACAGTAGTGTTACCGGAAATACATACCAAGTTTCAGAGCCAAAGAGATCCAAACAGCAGAAAACAAACCGAATAGCCAGGATCCCAAGCAATCACAACAAGGACTGTCATAAAGAGGAATAAACCAAACCCCGGGTTTGGGCCCCAGGTGTTTAAACCCCAAAAAAGACCATGTTAAACCCCTGGCAGAGTCTGCAACAGACAGCCCTTAAAGGGGCAGTAGCACAGTCCTAACAGTAGCCCCCTTTACGAGGGTCCATTGGACCCTTAAATCTGGGATCGGGCTTCAGAGGCAATCTCTTGTGAAATCCCCTCACTAAACAATCGGCACGAATTGAGAAGAAGAAGTACCCATATCCGCTCTTATGGCCCATATCCTCTCCAGTGTATACATAGTTACATAGTTTGTAAGGCCGAAAAAAGACAAACGTCCATACAGTTCACCTGTTTGCTAAAGTTTGATCCAGGGAAGGCAAAAACCCCAAAGAGGCAGGAGTCCCCAAATTTTCCTTTTTTTAGGGAAAAAAATTCTTCCCGACCCAATTGGGGAATTTGGAATAATTCCCGGGTCAACGGCCCCCTCCAGAAACCGTCATTATAACTTGTTTTTTATTTTAGCTCCAAAATGCTCCAAACCCTTTTTGCTCTGTTATTGAAATTCCCCCGCAATTTCCTCTGCATGGATTCCACAGTTTCATCTCTAACAGTAAAGAATTCCTTTCTAGTTTATGTAGAAAACTTTTTTCTCAAAACGTGAGGATCCCCCCTTTTTTTCTCAGTCCTGGGTATAAATATTCTTGAGATCTTTAAAATTTTTACCTTTAAAATATTTAAACATATTTATTAGTCCCCCGATGTGTCTTTTCTGTAAATAAATAACCTAATCTTGCTAAAACTTTTGGATATTGCAGTCCACCCGCCTTTCATTTTTTTTGTTGCCTGCCTTTTTTTTTTTTTTCCCGTTCAAGTTCAATGTCTTCCTGTGCAAGGGTGCCCCAAAATGTACACAATTTCCCTGTGTGGTTAACCTTTATTATATATCTTAGGGGAAAAAGTTCTATCATGGATCTATGCCCCCCTTTTTAATTTACCCCACATCCTATTTTCCTTGGGAGCTGCGCCCTGACCTGGGTGCTACAATTAAGTTTTTTTTCCACCTGATTCCCAAGTTTTTCTCCATGTCACTTTTTCCCAACTTTTTTTCCATTTAACAGTAAAATATAGGATTTTTCCTTCCCATTGCATAACCCCCATTTTTTCTGTGTTAAACCTCATCTGCCCCTTTTCCCGCCCCGGCCCCAAACTTATCAATTTCCTTTGTATAACACATTTTCCCTTTTGTTGATTCCTTTTTTTGAGTTAGATCATCTGAAAGATCGATATTCTACAGGCAATCCTGTGAAGATCTGAATGAAAAAAATTAAAGAGGGTGGCCCAATTGACTCCTGTGGTACCCCACTAGTAACATCGATCCCGTTGAGTAAGACCTTAATTACCACCCTTTGTTTTTCTATCACTGAGCCAGTTGTTACCCCCCCTTTTCACCATTTTCCCCCAGTCCCAACATTTCATTTACTTACCAACCTTTTTGTGGCCAGTATCAAAGCTTTAGAGAAATCTTATATATAAAATCCCAAGCTTTACCCCCTCCAAATCTGAACTAAAATTCCCCTAGAAGCGAGAGATTAGTTTGACAAGGCCCATTTCAAAAAACCCCGTGGAATGGGTTATCATTTATTTTTTGTGAGTGTTCAGGATAGCTTTTCTTAGAAAACCCTTAACATTTTTTCCCGGTATTGAAGAGCATTTTGACTTTTTAGGAATCCCCAAAATGCTCTACTTCAAATTCTAGACCCCCCCCCCCCCTCCTCGGGCCTGGGTTGGGATTTTTTTTCTTTTTTTCAAGGACCGATTGGGGGTATGTTTTTTTTAGGGACATGTGGAAGACATTATGGATCCAAAAGGTTGGGGCAAGGCAAAAATGACGGATTTAAAGGGGTTTTTCTCACTCATTGATTCTCTTACCTCAGTTGTTTTTTTGGTTTCATTTTGAATTCAGGGGTGTTTATGACTTCCACTAGG
>JAODAL010064170.1:0-18868 GCA_025379985.1 Phyllomedusa bahiana
GAACCCCCGGGGCCGCAGGGTCGGGGCTGGTTCTCACTGCGCAGTGTTTTTTCCCGGCGGCCAAACCCGGGAAATGACATGTTTTTCTTTCCCCGGACTGCGAGTCTAATATCCGGAACCCCGGGGTAAATCTACCTCTAAAGGAACCCGGAATGGTTTAAGTAAAAATCCCCAAATTTAGGATTTTGGGACTTATTTGTTTAATTTTAGGGCCTTTTTTTAGGATTTAAGGGAAGCGAGGTTTGCTCGTTCCCTCTTTTGGGTGCCGCATCCCAAAGGAGCTGCGGGGAGTTTCATTCCTATACTGACAGCATAAGAAGTTTCAGTCCCCCTATTGAATTAAATAGGGGGTAAATTATGCAAGACAGGTTGTATATGCGTTGTATATGCGTACTCTTTTTCCACAGCGAGAGTTTTTTTTTTTTTTTTTAATCCTGATGAACCCTAGAATTGACGGGGAAACCGGTGGGTAGCTGGTTTTAAGGTGTTTATCCCGAAAATTAGTGATATTATCTGTCAAAAAAGCGGACCCGTCCTTTACGGGGCGATTACTCCACTGAGGATAGTACACGTATGCTTTCTTTTGGTAGTGTGGAAATTTTATAGGGGTTTAGTTTTTTAAAAATTTTTAGATGGTTTAAAAAAATTTTATGTTTTAACAGGGATTAAAATTTGCAGGTTTTAAAGTATAGAACCCAGGGGGAGGGGTGATTGTTTTTGCTCTGTTATAAATCCCCCTCTTATCAAAAAAGGATTGGAGAAAAAGTTTTCAGAGAAAAAAAGTTACCTTTTACTATTTAATCACCCTCATTGCCAATTTTTTGTGGCTTCTGAACTTAACCAAAAACTTCCCTCAACAAATCAAAAATTACTCATTTACATGGGGGCCCTGCAATTCCTTTTGTGTAGGTAAAATTGTAAACACCGTTTAGAAATCCTGTTTGTACTTTACAAAAACTATCATCGCTAAAAGGCATGTTTTATACTTTAATGACAGATTGAAAAGATGTTTGTCAAACATAAAATATTATTTTTCCCCCTGGCTTTTGCCTAAGTAGTGGTTTTTTATGATTCCACAAAAAAATCGGTGTCACTTTAAGTAATGGTAGTTTTTTCTGAGTTAATCAAAACTGTGAGGCACTGACCCCATTATACGGGAACAAAACGCATCGGGTTTTCATATGACAGCAACGATTTTTTTTAGTTTTAGGGATTTAAGTTATTGACCCGGGTGGGAGGGGGTTCAGAAATATAATTTTCCTTTTAATCCCCACTTTAAGGCCATAGAAAATGTATGATCGGGTTTTCACCCTTTTCTGGCGAAAAAATGAGCCAAAGTGACAGTCAAAAGATGTCTAATTGCCAAATGAATGTGTTAAGGGCACTGGGCCACTGTTGAAAGGGTTTTTGGGTCAAAAACTCACTTTTTTCCCCAATAGGTGTATATGGGCAAAAAAGTGAGTTTTAGACCAAAAAACCCTTTTCAAAATGTGGCCCATTGTTCTTTTTATCAAATTTCTAATGTTTCCTGACATGAGGGGGCGTTTTTTTGGGGGGATTTGGGGGCTGTCGAAACACCATAACTTAAAAACCCCATAGAAAATTTGGGTTCAGCAAAACTGGTGTTAATGCTTTGAAGGCAGCCCCATTTTAATGTGGGCTCCTTGGGCCTGAGGGGTGGAAATGGGGCTGATTTGCTGTTAGGGGAAAAAAAAATCCAATATTTTCAACTTCACCCGTATGTCCATCAAGGGGGGTGCAGTGAGCCCCTAACTGGAACCCACCCACTGTCCCTGCCCACTTACGTGCTGCCTTTGGCGGCAGACCCGGGAACTGGGGGGACAGTCCCCCCGCTGCTAAGGTGGGGGCCCTCAGAAGAAGAAAAGTCAAACAGTCCAGGTAATATCAAAAAGGAACGCCAAAGCCACAAAATCGAAAGAGGAACAAACGTAAAAAGGGAGGACAAAAGCCCAATGGGAAGCCAAAGCCAAAATCAGGAGAACAAGCCCAGGTCAGGTATACTGGTTAGCAAAACACAAAAGAACAAGAACCACAAGGTAGCCAGGAAAAACACAGGCGCAGCAGTCAGCGTTCAGGAGTTTAAAATGGGATTCCTGGATACCGCCCCTGCAGCTGATTGGAGGGCCTCCGGGTCCTCCCATTGGCTGGTGCACTCGCCCCCTGTCAGGAGTGGCTGGGCTCCTGTCACTCACAGAGCTGTCAGCAGTAAGTGTATCAGGGAGGGAGCGCACATCAGCTGTAGCAGCCTGTCTGCAGTCTGAGCACAGCTTAGCCCTGATAAGTACATTAATTAAAAGTCATTTATGATAATTATCAAACAATATAAAATGAAATGATTTAAATGTAATAAAAAATGTTATGTAAAATTAATATAAAAATACATATCATCCCACAAATATAAAAATATCTCCTATAAAATGTATTTAAAATTAATAGAATCTAAAACTAATATTACGTTAAATAATCCACAGATTTTTAAATTTTTACTACATTAAATTTGAAATGTATTTGTGCTTTTATTTTATTTTTACTAATGTGCCTAAATTCCATAATGCACCAAACACACAGACAAGGCGCGTCGAACTTTAGATGCCATTAATGAGTGCCCAAAAACCATTTTCATACATTCAGGCACATTTGACACTAAAAAATAGATGCGAAAATTTACTTCGATACTCCTAGTTCCATACATGTCTCTCTTTGTCTTGGCTTTCAGAGGTGAAAAATGTAAAAAAATGAAGTAAAATCCAAAAAATAATAGCTTTTAACACTGATATGTAGTGTTTTTGGTGAATAATGATATTCAAAGTCATGATACTGAATATCATTAAAACCCCTTTTTCTATTGGATTGCATCATTATAGCATTAGTTGACTTGAGAAGGACCTGGGAATCATTTGCCCAGGAGTCCTGTGACCTCAATTGCCTTCTATAATATTACACAGTGTTTTCATTTCCAATATTATTTTATTGTGATTTTTATTGCCATTGCAACCTTTGCTAGGCTTTGTTGAACATAAAAAAACACACAACACCATACATTGGGACCTATCCCATACGTGAAATACATTCCTATTTTATCCATAACAACATAAAAACATGTGGACAGAATTCTATCATTTACAATGTGGCTGCTGTCTATGCAGAACACACAACAGAAGCCCCTAAATCAAAAGATGTCTATTTTGATAGCTTGGGAATAGCAACTGGGTACTAGCTGGAGGGGAAGAAAGCAATATATTCTGCCTCTTGTAATTTTGTATGCATTTGGTTCAGGTGTATGAGTGACAGGTGGAGATTAACTGCTGTTGTATATATTGCTCGATGAGAATAACTTATGGGGACCATATGGAGACTTAATAGTAGATCCCTCCAAATCATATAGACTGCTATGCTGGAAAACACTATTTGCCGTATTAAAAATGAATACAGAATGAAAATGATACAAAATTGGGAGTTTTAAATATCTAGACAAGGATCTGAGACATTTAGCAAACTATGTGAAAATAATTGAATAGACTCATAATAGTACCAACTGCTTTTGTTGTGTAATTTGTATTCCCCTCTCAATTATAAATGAGAAAGCATGTATGTGACGAGATGTTGAGGTAAAATATGTTTCACACATTGGAAAAGACCTGGTCCTGGCAAATGGTTAGATGCCGGTCAACACTTGCTGCTGCTGTCAAAGGGATTGCTGACTACTGAAATCACATTCTATGTTGTATTTTCTTTAAAGAAGGGATTGTCTCGCAACACAAGATAGCTTTCAATATTTTGGGAACGCACAATAAAGATGTTTTTCCAAATATATTGCTTTTTGTTTTTGTTCTTTTTTTTGCTTATGTTAAAGGAGCTACAAGTGGATTTTATCCTTCTGAGCTGCTATCTGACCTATTGTGTACTTCACCCCCCTCCCGTTTCTCCCCCCTGCCTGTTTAGTTCTATCTTGATAGAAGGAGTGACGGTCATCACACAGGTCGCGCAGCACAGAACTCTGACAGTGGAGAAAGCTTGTTTTTATCTGATCTTCAGACAAAAAGCCAGTAATTACTACTGTTTACTTTAACTCAGAAAGCTACCCTGGTCCTGACAGCAGGATAGTTATATCTACATTAGTGCAGAAGTCTGAATACACTGAGCTCTTATGCTAATTACAGACAGCTTGGACCAGGAAGTGACAGAAGCAAAGCAGCTATTATTTCATTCATGCATCCTATGAAACTTTGAGATGAGACAACCCCTTTAACAACCCCTTACCCGACCATTTTGCCCGTTATCATACGGCAAGTCTGGTAGGGGGTTCCCAGCAAATTGGCCGGTATGAGTACGTCACGTCAAAGCTTGCGCGCAGTCACAAGCGGACGCGCAAGATCGTCGGACATGAAACCAGCGGTATATTACCGCTGGCATCTAGCCGCAATCCACCACGCCGGAGTGCGTCATCCGGCCCGTCGGGGGCTTAACCCCCCCGAAGTCCGCGACAATTCGTGGTCCGCGACCATCGCGGCTGCGGGCGGCAGGAGTGAGCACCTGCCGCCCGTGATCTCGGGCGAAGTCTCTACGGCGCTGAGCGCCGTTACCGTGTCCTCCACCAGACAGGCCCGGATGCTGAATGGACGCAATCCGGGTTGTCTGGTGACGTTCACGATGTCTGCCACAATGCATTGTGGGCAGCGTGACAGACATTAGCCATGGAGACCATGATACGAGTATAGCTTATGCTGGATTATTCCAAATTGCATGAAATGAATCTGACGATCGTTCATTGCAATATCCCCCGGGGGAAAGAGTAAAAAAGTAATAAAAGAGTTAAAAAAAAAAAAAGTGTAAAAAGAAAGAGTAAACACAAACACAAAAATAAAAGTAGGAAAACTGAGGCGTACAGTCGCCTTGGTTTCCTTGGCGTTGGGATCGCGTTCTTTCGTCTTCGTTTTTTTTCCTTCGTCTGTCCTGTTCCGTTTCCCCTTTACATAATCGCCAATTCGCCCTAAAAAAGATCAACAAATAAATAAAGTACCCCATATGTTTTCGAGCCGCTGTGGCTAGTGGAACGCCACCCTAGATAAAATCGTGTCATGTTGAATTAACAGGCGCGTACGGGTGAACGCGGTAAAAAAGGAAACCCCGGCAAAAGAAGGGCGAGTCACATAATAGGGCGGGGGAGGGTTATGGTTGTGATCATCCCGCAGCACATAAAACAATGGGTGAGGGTAGAAGAATAATCAAAAACTCATGATCAACATGCAAGGAGTGGAAGCGGCGAAATTAGAAGAACGTCAGGTTGCATCTCCCGGAGCAAAAAAGAGTCCCTTGATAGCACAGCTCTGAGGATACGGAAAAAGGGGGGTGTAAACAAGATTCTGGCATGCATGAGAGCGACAAGTATATCGGATGCATAAATGATATTGGTTTTACACAATAAGAAAGCACTTTTATTAGTTTTCCAAAGAAGAAAAGGGTTGGTGGGTGCGGTGGGGATATGCAAGGATATAAGCACGAAGCAACATGAAATTGGTATGCCCTGGTAATCTTGCTCAACCAACAAGTAAAACCTGAACTTGTCACGGATACTGCAGGGACGGTGAACGTCAATTAAAAAAAAAAATAAAAAACACTGCTAGGTATTGGCAGGTATTTTCTTCACACCTTCCTCCAAAAAAACAGATTTTGAAAAGCGATCATAAAGTCTAGTCCCCCCAAAAATATTACCAATAAAAACGGTCAACTCGACCCGCAAAAAAAAAGTCGCCTATAGCGAGCTCCATAAACAGAAAAATAAAAAAAGATATGGCTCTCCAGGACTGCGTGATGCAAAAACGTGTTTTTCCCTTTCAAATAAATGTGGTTTGTTATTGTGATAAAAGCAGTAAAACATTAAACAAATATACAAATGTGGTTTCGCTGTAAATCGTATCGCGCGCCGTGCATGAGCGAGAGTAAAACTAGACACACTGTCATATCTATACGGCCGAGCGCGAGTGACCCGCTGTAAAAAATAAAAAATAAGAAAAACACACGGGACGCGGGGCGCGGGTTTCGTGTTTTTTTGTACAAAATGCTTCAACAAAAAACCTTAATAAAAAGTGATCAAGCATCATATGCCCCCAGTAATGGTATCAATAAAAACATCAACCTCATCTCAGGTAAAAAAAAAACAAGCCCACAAGGAGCAGCTCCATAATGACAGAAAATTATAGAAAGGCAAATGGGGGGGGTCGATTGAGGCGAGGAGAGGGTAGCACAACTTAAAAACGGCAAGCATTTGTTAATAAAACTGGCGGGGGGCCGATTCTATTGTGAGTAAAAGTAAAAAAACAAAAAAAACTATATAAAATTTATATCATTGTAATTGTACCGACCGCTCCCATAGTAAAGTTATCACACCGTCATGTTGTATCCAGTAATGTGGCGAATACTGTAAAAAATTAGATGCCCAAAAACAATGGCGGAACTGCGTTTCCCCTCCATTTTCCATGACACGAATGCTAACAACAAACTAAAGGAACAACCTGTGCGCCCGAAAAATTCAAAATACACCCTTAGTGTTAGATCCCTGAGGGTCGTTTTGAATCCGTAGAAATGGAGGCAACTTTCTGGAAGGTTTTACACCTGTTTTAGTACTTTGGGGGCTTGTGAGATCGCGACATGGCCCCCACCAATACTGTGCGCCAAAAGCCAAATAGCACTCCCCTCCCTTGTAACCGCCCCTGACATGCGCCCAAACAGCATCTACAACACCACATGGAATGGTATGTGCCGAACTTTGGAAGAAATTGCGTAATACAATTTTGGGGCATTTTTTTCCCAAGATTCCTTGAAAAAATAAACATATTCAGCTAAAATTTGCAGATTATTAGAAAAAATATATATTTTTTTATTTTCAGGAGTCGAACGCTAAAAAAATATGTGAAACGCCTGTTGGCGGTAGATATACTCACTCACACCTCTGGATATATTCCGTAGAGGGGTGTAGTTTCCTCAATATTGGTCTTATTAGGGGTATTTATTACGTTGTGGAACCTAGGAGTGTCCGCAAACCTGAATGGCCGCTAAAATAATAAATTGTAATGAAAATGAGGCCGGGCCAGAGGTCCAGTAGGTGCCCTCTATTCTGGGTCCCTAAAAATATGTATATTGCAATATTTTCCTTGAAAAAATGGTTGAAAATGTAGCTACTAAAATTTATAAGCCCCCTAATGTCGTAAAAAAAAAAAAAAGACATTTAAAAAAATTGAGTGCCAAACTACAGCCAGACATATGGTAGTATGCTAGTTATAAAACTATTTTGATATTAAGAGCTAACTAACTGTCTTAGACGATGCAGGAAATTTTGAAGTTTGAAAATGGTAAATTTTTCAAATATTTTCACCATAATTTGATATTATTTCACAAATAAACAATCGATTTTTTGGACCAAAAATTTCTTACGTGATCTTAAAACACCAATGTGTCGCACGAGAAAACAGCAATCTCTGAATCACATGGATAGGGGGGCGGTTAAAGGGTGTGTGGGGGGTGGTGGGTGGGGGGTGGGGGGGGGGGGGGGTGGGGGTCCAAAAAAGTTATTCCAACATAAGTGACACATGACAGATTTCAAAAATAGGGCTCTGTCAGAGGAGGCCGAAAACTTGTCTCCGGGCGGGTAAGGGGTTTTAAAGTGACAGGCGATGAATCTATGCTCCTGGTTGATAGTTAATTACTATAGGAAGTACACTCTAGTATCTGTTGCCTTACACAACCATTGCTGATTACTTTATTGTGGGATGCCACATAGGAAAAGCTGAGCGACGTGTTTTGAGAGCACAAATCACCGGACCACAAAAAAAAAAATTTTAGGGATGCGCTTTCCTAGCCCGCATAGAGGTGGAGCGGGATTGCCATGGGGTCTCCAAACCAACCTTTTGTAATTTGTATTCCAGATCGCCCATGAAATGCTAAATGTACAAGCCTTAGCAGTCCCTCATGTGGTCAGCGGACACACAGCAAAAGCTGTCTCCATATATCTTATAAATACACAAACTGGGTGCCACCAAGCAATTAAGTTCAAAAGTAAATGAACAGTAATATCCCTACATAAAAAAATGTCTGCTGTCAAATTGCCCAAATCAGAACTATCCACAACCACTGTACTAGTCACATAGGAGTGCAAGAACAAAGACATTCTCTTTGAGCCTAAATGGATTGTTCTGCTTCTGATTACCATCTTTTACTTAAAAAAAAAGAATGATTAACACTGTGTCCTGTGACCACACAAGCTTTAGTCCCTTGAATCGCAAGGAAACACTGGCAATTATTTCTCTGCAGTGGCCACCCCATGCATCACTTGTACTTGGGGACCCGTTTAATGATGTCCTCCTAGCCATAGAGAAACCCCACAGAGTAAAAATCTCAGCAAGTAGCATAAATCTAAAAATAATAAAAATAATGTTAATTAATAATTAATAAAATAATGTATTTTTCTTTTATTATATATTTTCTATTGGGCACAAATGTGTTTCTTTCAAGACAGTGCCAGAGTAAGAGTGCCACATCTCAACTAATCGTGGACAAATTTGTTCTGAAATATGACTAGTGGAATAGAAGGAAACAAGTAGTGTTGGTGATGGGTGTCAATCTTAACATCTACTAGTGCAACTCAAAAATTAGAATAATCATTGAAAATTAAAGGGTTCCTCGAGGACTGTACTTTTTATTTGTATGGGGCTCACAAATGTATTAATTAAACCTTGTAACTCATAGACTGTAATGAAGTCTATACAATACATGTGTTTCTCTAATTTGACTTAAATTATGATATCCATTATCTCTTTTCATTTGATATTTAATTTTTGCGATGCCTAGTATCTAATGGTGGGGTGTGAGATAGGTGGAGGTCCCATCAGCAGTGTGCTAAGTGTGTGGACAGTTTAACCACTAGCATTGATGGCTTCATCCACAACAGCTAAGTCTTTGAAATACATGGAATTAAAGTGGTTGTCTGGTTCTTTAATGTAGCTTCTGCTACCACTCACCAATGTTCCATTGGTATCTATCCCAGTCTTCTGCTTACAACTGGATGCTGCAGTTGGCTCGCAACCACTGCAGACACTAATTGGTAATAGCTATCATGTGCCTATTGTCACCATAAATATATAATGAAAAGAGGCTGCACGCCAATATATTCAAAATTTTAAAAAATTTCTTCAAAACGTTATTAAATGATAAAATATTTATCCGGCTTCATTAACGTGAGATTATGTAAATTTTTCATACATTTTAATCATTTTTTTCTTTAATCACAAATAGACATTTCATTTAAACGTTTCGGTCCTTTGTTGGAACTTTTCACCGCGATGCGTCGACGAGAGCAACAGGGTTTTGTTTCCTTTCACTTATTCATTAATCTTTATAATACCTGTACGATCTCACATATTGGTGTGTGTGAAGTTCCGGCTTTCACGAACAGCAGCAATATGAGTGATCGTGAATCATTTAAAGAGTAATGAATGAGTGCAGCCTTTTTACGTTATATATTGGGCTGTTTTTGGCTTGCACCCGTTTATCTTTTTTTCTTAAAAATATTGTTACCATTTAGTGAAACGAGCAGTGAAAATAATCTGGGAAGACACTGCTGGCAGTTCAGCACTGGCCGGCCATGAATGGCGAGGTAAGTATAGTTTTTTAAACATTTTTTATTAGAGCAGCAGCAGTTTCTAATTAGCAAACAGCTTAAAGTAAAATACAAAAAAAAAAAAAAATTAGGAAATTAGTTAATGCACTAAGGTTTATATAGAAATACTTGTGGCACATCTGTGTGAACCCATCTGAATTATTACATGTGAAATAGACAGCATCGCTTCTGTGTCTTCTAGTTGTAAGGCAGTGACATTAACTAAATTGTCCCTTGACCTGGAACATGCGAGCGTTAAACCTCAGTCTGCTTGTATTACGACACTTTAAAGGCAAAAATCAATACTTCCAGTGTGTCCAGCCATGAAAGGAATTGATGTAAGGTTCATGCAGTCAGTGGATACATTGCTCAGAAACAACTATTTTAAGTTGCGGTCAAAACAAATAAAAGGAACAGTGGATTTTATGTCATATGTCACATGTGATAGGCACAGTAGGTTTTATGAGATATAAAATATACAGTATCGCTATATACTGTATTTAGTAGGATCCTCTTTAAGCCGACAAATAATAACTTCTACATAGAACTGCCACTTTTACCACCTTTTTTCACATTATAGAATACAACTGTACAGATAAAGTGGTATTCCCACCACACTGATTAGCTTTAAAGAGTAACCTTATCACCTCCATAGCAAGACACACAAAAATTGATAAAGATGAAATTATAAGACTTTTCTCAAAGTACAGTCATTAGCCCCAATTCCAGAGGATTTTTACAGGTGAAACTGGGTTTTACCTTCCTTGTAACTCAGGAGATCCCTTATCAATCTGTTGGGAGATAACCAACTGAGCATGGGGGAGCTAGGCATACTGCATGTATATGGTCATCTAAGTACTCACTAAATACAGTACATGCGGTGCAGGCACAGCACACCAAGGAGGCTATGGTCTACACATGCATGAGTGTGGCGTCAAAAAACTACCAGAAAGCCAAATACTAAAAACTGAGATTTCTGTCCACGAGCCTGTCCAAAAGCAGACACTGAAAAAATCTGGCAGTTTATAGTTGCAATTTTGCGTTTTTGCCGTCGGCTTTTACCCGCGGTTTGTTGATTGTCTTCAAGGTCTGTTTTCCATGTATGTATAAATTAAGCATTGTGTATTGTAACTCCGCCTTTACACACGGGGATGAAAGCACATAATTGCTATTAATATGGGAATCTTTGTAGTCCATTTTACGGATTTTGTCACTATTAAATTTATCTCGCTTTTGATAGCCAAAAGACTTTTTTTATGGATTTTGGCTCTAAAAATCTTCTTATTTTTTACAGATTTGGCACTAATAAAGTTGTCGCTTATCCTCCGCTAATAATCTGTTTTCCTTACGGATTTTGGCACTACAATACTTTTTTTTTACTGATTTTGACGCTAATAGAAGTCTCGCTTTTGTCACAAAAAATATGTTTTTTAACGGATTATTGCGCTAAAGTCATTTTTTTTAAATGGATTTAGGCGCTACTGTGTATTGCGCTTTCCGATAGCTAAAAAATCCGGATTTTTTTAAAAACGGATTTTAGCCTAGTAAATTGTATTCTCCTAAATCTTTAAGAAAAAAGGATTTTTAGCGACAAAAGTGAGAACTTTGATAGCGCCAAAATACGTTTAAAAAAAGTATTTTCGTATTAAAATCCATAAAAAAGTATTTTAGCGTCAAAAAACGTATTTTTAGCGACAAAAGCGAAATAACTATATTTTTTTGCGGATTTTGGTGCTAAAACGCATAAAAAAGGGTATTTTTGCAAACAAAAACAAGATAAATTTATTAGCGTCAAAATCTGTAAAAAAGTATTTTAGTGCTAAAATCCGTAAAAAAAAAAATATTTTTAGCGACAAAAGCAAGATCACTTTAATAGGGCCAAAATCCGTTAAAAAAATTGTTTTAGTGTTAAAATCCGTAAAAAGAATGTTAGCGCTAAATAACGTATTTTTAGTAACAAAAGCGAGAACTTTAATAGCGCCAAAATCCCCAAAAAAGTATTTTTTTACCAACAAAAGGGATGTAACTTTAATAGCGCCATAATCTGTAAAACCCCCCAAAAAAATGTTTAGGAGCGCCAAAACCAAAAAAACTTAATTATAGCCATCACAAGTGAGAACTTTATATTAGCAATAAACTCTTCCAAGAAAAGGATATAGCGCCAAAAATCCAGAGAGTTTTCTTGAAAAAGGTATGAATTAAGCCGTCATTGAGAAGCACAAATCTTGAATTTGGTGCCAAAAAAAGTTAGCCGCCAAAAAACATGACGAGCACTTTATTACAAAACCGTACATAACGAGGACAGAAATCAAACACTTGTAATGAAGAAAATTGGAAAAAAAGTATAAACTGTAACACCCACCATGGAGGGACTCCTTTCCTGAGTGTGTTTTATCATTAGAAAAATCGTGGCAAAAAATGTCCTGGCGCTTTCCATAGGACTCCTGTAATAAAATTTTTCTGCCCTTCTCTGGCGTTTTTACAACATGTTACAAAAGACGATCATTAAAAAAAACAAGCAGAAAAAAGCAGGATATCCTTACCGCTAACAACAACTAGTCATCGCGATAGGTACACACTCTACACACAAATTAGGAAACACTCTGAATGCGGAGATGTTTCCATCTCTCCACCCGACACACGTCGACAAACCTCAGAGTTTTTCCACTCACGGCTAGTGAGTTTATCTATTCAAAATCACAAACACTGCAAACAAAGCGATGGAGCACTTTTTCCTCTCTGGACTGCACATTAGAGGTGTGAGAAAGAGCATTCCTCCTTTCTAGAATACAACATAACTCAAGGGCATGTTAATTAGCAAACACCCCATACCTAACACAGACATGCTAGCGAAAGTGAGCACATGATCCATATGATTTACAGCACTCCCAAGCGGAGCGCGCAGCGCGCGATGCGAGACCCTAGTCTCAGGACCTCTCCCACAGATCTATCAGCGATCCGCCTAACACCCCCACAACACACACAACTAGACCCTAGCGTACATCCACCGCCACAACCCCAAGAGTGCCAGAACCTTCTACGATCAAGTCTGTCACATGGAGTGACTATACTTGGCGCCCACTTCAGAGCTGTCTTAAAAGGGCCAGGCTTTTTAAAAAAAAAACCTTGAGCGATACATCGGCAACGCGTCTTCACATCCGAGCGAGGAACCCACATTTGTCTGACAAACACCGCGTGCGTAACTATAAGCCACGACACACTTTTATATATCCCTTCTGTTACTCCTAATCTACTCATAGCCCACGGCAGGTCTACACCCTGAAGGTGATAGCAGTGCGCATCTTTAAGACAAGTGAACACGGTCTCAACCGTCACAAACGATATAAAACGTCTCTACACACACACACTGCGTCGCATAGCATCCACACAGTCTTTTATCCTTCTGATTTTGCTTCATATTCACACCAAACATAACTCACGGCACACAATATCTACCGCCACCCTTTCGTGTGCGCTACACGGCTGAGGTCCCTCACATGTCTACCGACTACATTCTTCGAGCGTCGTTAATCGCTCTACACGGCATGTTCCCTGATTGGGGGAGGGAGAGGAACAGAGCGTCGCCCGCTTGTGTTCTACCAGCAGTAGCACTGGAGTTGGTTATCATGTCTTACTGTATGGACTTTCAACCCCTTTGTAGTTCTGTAGTCCCAGTGCCCTGACTGTTTAACAAACCACTCAGTCATCAGTAATGTCGAGTCCCAACTGTGTGTAGAACCTCCCACAAACTGCACGCAGGGAAGTGGGAGCATAAAGGGTATGTATCACACTAACAGACGTATATCTTTTAGTCCGCCGTATTGATAGCCGTGGTAATACAGTGATAAATATGTGTGAAGCAATTTTACGTTAAATTCCATTGATATTGTATAGAGTGCTGTATGGGTTAAGAGTCAATCCCTGAAGAGCGGCTGGTACAATACTATTGAATTTATGCGCGCAGGTGAAGAAGTTGACATGTCAATTTTGTTCGCCAGCTATTTGGGGCCGCGGGCTTCTCCAACAACAACAAAACACACGGCGTATTGCCGTGCATACTGTAATCGCGCCGCGAATACGCCATGTGAACATACCCTTAAGGTGGCATACATGAATAAGAACGAGGACGCACCTCTACTCTTGAAACAGCTAGATGTGGAATTTCCTTTCAGAGGCAACCATTGGAAGGTATAACATTGGGAACTTTTATTAAACGTATACTTACTGATGCCCTAAATCCAATTGTGAAGAACCTTCAAGAATAATCAGTAAAAGTAAAATGAAGCATACAGGAAGCAGTAAATGTCCAGCTGCTTATATCATCTATTTATACTCTCCCTTTGGCACAATTTGCTAGGTATTTTACAGACTTTTCTATTCCTACTATTTAATCCATTTGCACACATCTTTTTGACATTAAGCATATTTTATAACTACACTTAGCACTTCTGCTCTTTCTAGATCCCTTTCAAAATTGTTACCGTAGGTGTAATTTCTAAGGGCAACTGCAGCATGTTTTACCTTTAATATTCCACTATGTACTTTTGGATTGGACTAATCGCTTAAGAAACCAAACAAAGGGGGCCTTCTCCAGCATACTCCTCCAGATAATGAGCAAGTGCACATGCTAGATGTAGAGGTCAGACCCTCGCTTACTCAGCTAATAGAAATGCGAGGGCGTACAATAAGGAAATGAAGATTCATCAGAAATAACTAAAGTCACTCAGTGCTCACTACACAATTAATTATATTGTGAGGACTGTGAAATTATAGTAACAAAAAACATACGAGATCAAAAGCATATATCGTTCAAAATCTTACCAAAAAAATATTCCTATTGATACTGCACACATCATATACCTTACATGTATAATGAATCGGTACACCTTGGGGGTAATGTTGCAGTGTGACAAGTAAATGTATCACCACTGTGGGAATATGTAACACTTCATTTGATAATACCGTTTGCATGGACATTGTTAGAATCAATGGTTTGCTAAATGGATTTTAAGAGCATGACATAGTCTTGTACTGATGTAAAATACGGTATCTACTAAAGACAGTGTATTTTGTCCTCATGTGAACCTCTCTCTGCTGAACAGAATTTTCAGGCAACTGTGTAAATGAGGCATTACTTTTTTCCTTCTAAATGCTGAGAATGTATGCTAATCAGTCAATGATGGAATTCTCTCTCGTCGTTATAGAAACAAGCAACTTTTCAGAAACAATAGATCTACATTCCATTGTCAGGTGTCTCATGTACTGCTACTCTGAGGTTTCATAGAAAGCCAACCTTCTGAAATGATCAGCATTTTCATCTAGTATGAAGGCCAAATTAAATTTTTCTGCTGTATGAAAAAAATTGAAATGGTGACCATACTGATCCATTTATTTACTGCTTCCAATTCCTTTTCATCTGTAGGTGCTGATATACATTATGCCATGAGGACGGTTATTGTCGGGACCTAGCTCAGACGTGCCAGAGGTGAAGGTGCCTGGAGTCGAGGAAGAACTGCAGATGTAGAGGGCACCAGACAAATTAGGTTTACATATCCACATGCACTAGTACTAACCTTGTGTCTTATACCAGCCTTGGACTTTCAGTCACTTAAAGGTGTTTTCTCGTTTCAGAGAGTCATAGGCAGCTTCAGACATACAGTTCCTGGTATGGCTGCGGATGGTTCTATAGCAGTGTTTGGTATATCGTCTCTGATATTCCTAGCTATTACTATTACAGTGAAATGGCTGCAGATGTAAAATCTGTAGTACACAAGACTGCAGAGCTCTAAGGCTATGTACTGCATTGGACAAAAAACGGCCCGAAAGCGGCCGTTTTTTTTTCTGATGCAAAACCGCGGTTTTTGTCACGCTTTGTACAAAAAACACGGTCTCTTCTCGTTTTCCTGACGTCACTTCCCATACAATTGTATGGTATGGGAAGATGCCAAGAAAACTAAAAGCACTGGCGTATTATACAACATGTTGTATAATACGCTGGCGCCAGAAGACGAGCAGAGAAAAGACAAGCTGTGGAGACTGCAGCTCGTCTTTTCTATTGCCACCTATGGGGCTGCATGGACGATCATGTCTTCGGCGCTTTTAAAAAACTAAAAGCACCGAAGATACAATCATAAAGCTATGCCATGTAAACATAGCCTAAGGAGGGTATGTATCCTCAGCTTAAAGGGGTACTCCAGGAAAAGAAGAAAACTAAATATATAAACTACATGTCTTAATGAAAAATTCCTAAATAGCTTTAATTAGAAAAGTCTGCTTGTTTTGTGTAGGGGATAATCATTATAGAAGTACAAAATGGTCATTGGGCTACTTCCTCAGCAGAAACCTGTCATACAGGAAGTAGGACAGACTCTGAGTTACTTCCTGGTTAGGCTGAATGACATCACTGGGCATGTGCTGTGCTCATTCAGTCTGACAGACTTGTGATATGAGGGGCAGCTCTGCAGAGTAGAAAGGAGACTGAGGGCTGTACACACATTATATATGTATTTGGTGTGAATACAGTATATAGAATCTACAGCTCAGCTGGGAGGACGCAGCTGTTGTGGGAAATGTAGTTTTCAGAGAGGGCGCCTAGCAACCGTAGCTCCATCCACTAGCCCAGTGAGGAGAAAGATCCAACAGGGCGATAACATGTGATATAACAGTGTTTGTAAGTCATTCACACTCTGCATTGTGACAGATAGTTACTGTTTACCTATTACTGCACTCTAGGTTCTTCTTTTTTTGAGTTTCTCACACACCCCCTTTTAAACAAACAAAGCTCTGTTCCTAGAGATTACACACAGCAGGGAGGGACATCACCATGGTTGAACATTAGCTTCAAGCTAATCAGATGAGAAAGAGGAGAGACATAGTTGGTAACCAAGTGAAACTTGTGTGCACTCAGAAGAGATACAATCTCTCTTATCTCCTCAACAAAGCAAAATAAAAAGTAATGTATTTGGTAATAGTCTATATTTACCTTTCCCTACATGCTGAAACCTAATCATTGTAGTGAGAAAACACCCCCTTTACGTTCATGAGAACAAATAGGGAGCAAGCCTAGTAATATATAAAAACTATGGGCGACATGTACAGTATGAACATTGGCACGGACAAGCCAGTTCTAAATAGCTTTAAGGCAGTATAGAATGCGCCAAAATGAACCTGTTCTTCTGCAGTTCATACATACAGGCGTATTGTAGTGCCAATTAACAAGTCTGGCTCAGACAGACCACCTTTAACCTGGTCTAGCTGTTCTAACTGTTATGCGCCAAAGTTTGGCGTCAAAAATCCATAAATGTGTCTAATTCTCTGAACAAGGGCAATACACTACGTGGAAATCCCTAAAGAAGCATTTATGCTATCTATCATACATGAAAAAACTTTGAGACTCTCGGTTCAACCGGTTGAACCGAGAGTCTCAAAGTTAATTCTCTGAACGTCTCAGATTTTTTGCGCATTAAAAAGTGTTGCTCCTTCGCTTATCGCACCAAAGTTTTGTATGCAACTATTCATGCATCTATAGAACAGGTCTACTACAGCATTTTGACACCAGATAACTGGCACAGCCCCATTCTTACATGACGCCCTATGTGTTTTTATGATGCTGTATTACAGTACAGTAAAATATGATCAGTGAAACAAATCCCAGAATCCCTTGCAATTACAATCTAGGACTTCTCTGCACCTGCCCCCTTATCCTCCTAGAACTGTTCATTATCATTCTCAGACATATACACCTCATGCCTCCTGCATCTCTGCTCCAGCTCACTGCCTGGTTTCCTGCGGCAGAGTGTGTATAGTACAGTCACAGATCAGTTTGTAACATGGTAAAAAGATGTTCTTTCCTCATCCTATAAAATATATGTATAATTTGGATAATATATTTCTATGAATGTGCTGTACATCCTCCTCAGCAGGTACACAGCTATAGTACCATCATTGTAACTCTGATTTCTCTGGGGAATGTGGCATCATCCAGCTTTCCTATACATTGGATAGCCTATCTAGCATCCAAGAAAGGTGGGTGACATCACATCACCCACAGCAATCAGTTTTTGATCATGGGAATGCTGTGTGTCTGCTATAGGTAATGTGGCATCTTCTCTGCACACAGTGATGTCAGGGTAGTATATCATCATGCTTTACCCTGGCACAACTACTATATAAAAAGCAGTAGGCGGATTTTACTCTGACTCCTGCTGGATAACCTCAGATGACCTAATGGATATTCAGACAATGAAACAATGCAAATCTTCTGCTTGCAGCCTGCAGCTCTGTACTGAATGATTACATTCCTGTCAGCACTAGTGATGAGCGAACAGTAAAATGTTCGCGTTTGAGTCAAACCTCGAAGTTTGAGAAGTTCAGTTTGAAGTTCAAGATGAACTCGAACTCGAACTTTGAACCCCATTAAAGTCAATGGGAGAAGATGTCTGGGTTAATTTTTATACCTATACAGGTGAGGAGAAGCTGTAATTACCATCCATAACAGTACACCAACACTAGGCACATTATACTCTGGGCACGACACATTGAAATGTAGCTAAAAATGATACGCTGTCCGCCTCCATAACACATAACATATCATTGGTAGTATATGTAATGCGCTTATCGAGGTGCATTGCGCACGAAGGGGCATAGCATATCATTATTAGTTTATGTAATGCGCCTATCGCCTATAAACTAGTAATGATATGTTATGTGCGTCCGTGCGCAATGCGCCTTGATAGGTGCATTACATACACCAACAATGATATGCTATGTGCCGTGATGTTCCTAAAAGCATTGTTTACTATGCAAGGTATAGCTGACGCCAGATTTTTGAGAGGATCGTACCTTCAAGCGCACTTTACACTGATTTAATGCGCCTAAAAACGATTAAAATAGCGTGTCGATTGCGATGTAGAACGCAAACATTTACTCGAAATGAACAGTAAAATGTTCGGTTCGGCTCGAGTTCTAAAAAATCGTGAAGTTCGACTCGAATTTAACTTTTCTCGAATGGTACAATCAACGCTAGTCAACGTCTCTGTTTACACAGTGTATGCAGCCAACTCTTCTCTGCAGTAGTGGGTGTGACCTGAGCAGTTTTTGAGCTGAGTCTGACAAAGCACACCCACTGAGTGATTCAGGCCATGTGATTAATGGACGTCACATGGTATGCAGGAAATAGGAAGAAGGGAAAAGGGC
>JAODAL010064171.1:0-18866 GCA_025379985.1 Phyllomedusa bahiana
ATGACCAGACTTCCAAGGACTACTCTGGTCCCCTATTACCATAATCATTATGTGCAGCACGGACAGCAGCTAGACAGGCTGGGGGTGACTCAAGGAGGTTCTGGTAGATTGTCCCACGTATCTGGAGCCATGCTGATTGCATTCCACAGCTGTTGCAGAGTGCATATGCGGGATCCATAGAGCCAACATAACTATTGAGATGATCCCACAGATGCTTAGTTGGCTTGCCTATGAGGAGGCCAGGCTAATGGTGGATTGTCCCTCCAGCAGCTGTGGGATGCAGTTAGCATGGCTCCAGGTACGTGTTACAACTGTACCTGTAACATACTTCTTAAATCTTTGCCCTACAATGTCTACAAGAACATGTTTCATTTTAATTGTATAGCATTTTAATGATTTTGACATGTTTGCCTTTTCAGTTGAAGCTATGTGTAGCACTTAAAGGCACAGCTATGACCCTAGTTACACAAATCGGCCCAGAGCACATCCCTTTATATTGGGAATCCTCCTAATGCCAGAATAGTATTTTATAGCAGTCAAAACGATGACCTCTTCTTTTTCTGGAAAGATATGCTGGGAAAAGCATGATTCTTTGTTAGAGATTTCAAAAGAATATCTGGGCTTTAAAGTTATCTATGAACATTTCTACCAGCTGCATGGAATTCTAAAATGTAGAAATTAGTCGCAAGGGGAGATTCATTGTATTAACTGCCTTTAAAATATTTTTAGTCGATATATAAGAATCCATAAAAAATTGTACCAGTAATAGATTTAATCCAAAATTTAGAAAAGTTCCATAGATTTCAAAAAGAAGATTTCTCCAAACACCGTATAAAACATTAAAGGTGGTTATACATGAGCATTATTAATACCAACAATAGCACCTCAGCACTTTTTTTATTATCTCTGGCCAGAAAAAAAAAACACCATATAAAACATTAAAGGTGGTTATACATGAGCATTATTAATACCAACAATAGCACCTCAGCACTTTTTTTATTAGCTCTGGCCAGAAAAAAAAGCCTTCTTATTGCAATTCATTTGTGACTTAATGGTTTAATTATTCCCATTTACATGACTGACAGCACTGAAAAGTAAAGTACATAACCCATTATATTTATTTCCTTTCCACTCCTTATAAATCCTGTTTTACTGTAGCTATATTCAAAAGGACTCATGGAAAATGAGCAAGAACTCTTGTAGCGCCCCTTATTAAATTTATCATCCCTCAATTCACATTCAACTCATCAAACCTTATAATGTAAATGGGATTAGAGCCAGCCAGACATTCATCTGCAGACAGCTGTTTCAGGGTGTTGCCCCTCATCAGTGCAGAGTAGATTATTGGATGGCTTGGTGAGAGGCGACAGGAGTAGCTCAAAAGTGGTGAGGTTCTTCATTTGGGAAAAGCACCTGGTAGGTGTGTGGAGACTTAGGGGGCATCCCCACGGCATGGGACAAATACTGTCCGGTTTGCCGGCCGGTATTTGTCCTATTTTGCGCCAGTCCCCACGGACGCGGGGGGGGGGGCGGCTTTTCTCCGCGATGAGCGGAGAAAAGCCCTCCCCCTTCACATTGAGAAGCACAGATTCCGTCCGAAAACCGGACGGAATATTGTGCTTGCTCAATGTTTTGCCGCCGGACAGCCGGCGGCAAAACCGCCCGACGGAAATCCCGTGCAGTGGGGACTGCTGCACGGGTTTTCCATAGAGCACAATTGTGCTCACTTTCAGCTGATTTTTCAGGCGGTTTGAAAAACTGCAAACCGGCTGAAAAAACACCCGAAAACCCTTGCCATGGGGACATGCCCTTATACACCATTAATTGCTCCACTGCCCCTCATGAGCTGTCAACACTCCTCGGCAAGCATATTTATGGCCATAGCATGGATCCATTTAATATGGAACTCTCATAGTACTCCCATAAAGGTTCATGAAATCTGCATTCTGCCTCCAAATGTCTCCATTAAATTTGGCAAGAAATACATTATGGCATGTTCTGTCAAATAGTAACATAGTGTGGTTGAAACAAGAGATATGTCCATCAAATTCAACCAAGGGTGGGGACAGATGTGGATGAAGGGAAGGGTAAAGGAAATTTGTGGTCACAACCTTCTAGTAACCAGGTCTTAAATGACTTGAAGGTGTTTCCTCTGTTCTCCTAACCAAGTTGGTGGCATCCAATCTTCATTTTACTTTTCCTCCTGAATGGTCATTGAATTCAAGGGAATTCTTCCATTCTGCTCGAACATTAACAAATAGGGAGGAATTAATATTATACACTCATACCAGTGCAGCAATGTGATCAGGCCACCTCTCTTTCTTCTCTTTAGTAGCTTGCATGCTCTGATACCCTGATGATGGTTAGATGAAGTTCAGGTCTTCTGCACTTGATAAAGTCGTCAGAATTCCTTGATCATTTGTCCCTCAAAGCAAGTCCCCTGTTGAGAATGCACCTGAGCCTGACATCCAATATAAAGTGTCTCCACAGGGGCACAGCAGCAGCTTTGACTGCTGGAACCTAGTAACATTATCCATGGTTTCTTGCACTACTACAACCGCCTTTTTCTTGAAGATACGGCCCCATAGGTGTGCATCACTCCCAGGGTATGTACTGGGAGATTTTTGGATACTTTTAACTTTATCTATGTGGCACTCTCTAGATAAAAGGCATTTAGGAAATGGACTTCATAAGTTTCCCAGTGCCCCAGGGCTAGCAGTGTTACCTAAAGCTTGTGAACTTCTAAAATACCAGGTCTCCAACATATAAAACAACTCAGCTTTATTGAAGGAAATGGTAATAAAGAAGGTAAAACAGAGTGCGTGCATGCGGCTACGCGTTTCCAACCAACCTGGTTCTTTGTCTCCGAGCGGCACACATACACACTGGAAGATAAAGCCGGGGGAACTTTGATTAAGAAGCTGTGAGCGATCCTTCATTTTCTGCATATGTACATTTAGGACGACATGTCCTATTAGGGCTGTGACTTTTTTTCAGTGTATTTTGCGCCAAAAAACTGGTGGTGCCTTATTCTCTATATAAATGAAATGTAATACACCAAAACTAGGTGAATTGTACGCCAGGCACTACACATTTGAATCTGCCCTTAGTGTTTCCTAAAACCTGCTGTTAATCAGTCTCTCCAGTTCCACATCATTAATTTTTGCTTTAACTGTGGGGCATTTTAAAGAGGTTGTCTCAATACAAAGCTTAGCTTCCACATGTGGAAAATTTTTAAAATTTAAAGATTTTTCAAAATACATTCCCTCTTTTGATATTGTTGACCAGAGAAATAAATTTTGATCTGCTCTGAAGTGCAAAAGGGTTTTTCTCTGGTTACCATCCTGCCCTTTTCTTCCTGGATAGGCAGGGAGTAAGGATTGATATCACCAGGACTGCTGGCAGCTTAAGAAGAGTGTGTTATCGCTAACAATCAAAGGAGCTTAATTACTTTTGATTGTTTGAGCTTTGATTAAATCTCCTGCAGTCATGTCCATGTCAGTGCAAATAGAAGAGCGGGGAATACAAAGGTGATATGCTAATCACTACTATAGAACCACCCAAAGCCTGACCAGGAAGAGTGAGGTGTGAATCTGAAGCTGCCTGCTGCTCTGTGAAACAGCATGTTGAGACAACCCCTTTAAGCCTGAGATTCAACTTTGGTTCATTTGTCCCTTCACCACAGGCCTTCTCAGTTTAAATCCCCAGATTCTCTTTGGGGACCCTGGTGTTAGCAGTGTCTAGCCAAATGTCCCTTTTTTCAGCACTACCAGCTACCAGGGCGGTATTATGAGGTAGCCCTTTATAGTTCAATCCTGCCAATTTAAGAGCCTCCCGGGTCCTTACCACAGCTTACCTTGGTTGCGCTCACTATACTTTCTTTCACCCACTTGAGAGCTTTCTCCAAAGAGTGCAATCTTGCCTCTACTGCACCATCACTAACCAAGACCACAGCAGAGGGACCAGGTTCTGCAGGTGTCTCCACTTCCCTTTTCAGTGTTATAGCTTCTTTTAAAATCTGGTGCCGGGAGAGACGAGAGTCTAACTTTATACACCCTCACAATGTTGTCTTGTGCAACTTACTCCTCAGCACCAGCAGAAACTGATCATACAGCAACACTTCCACTTTAACAAACAAGGCTAAGCCTTCCTTTTCCTTCCTCTGCGGAGTAGTCAGGAGTGCTAGTAAGGCATTTGCATAATGGGACAGTGTTTTCTTGTTGTTACCAGGTGAAGAATCCTATCCATAACATCGCCTTGGATGACATGTCCTCTGACAGGCTTAGGCTATGTTCACATGGCTTAAAATGGGATGTATTTCAGTCCGTAATTACGCGCCGTAGTGCGCAAATTACGGCTGGAATACATCCCAGTCATTACGGTAATCCAAAGTTCTCATAGAGAACTATGGATTACGTCTCGGAGATTCCGCCGCAGGGGGAGATAAGTGACATGTCATTTTCTAGCGGCGTATACACGCCGCTAGTAATGATAGTCTATGGGCCGGCAAGGTGCCGGACCTCCGCTCCCGCCCCCCGCCCACATTACGCCCCGCAAATAAGCCGTGTGAACATAGCCTTATAATCTGGTCAAATCTCTTTTTTTGCAGGTTATAAACATGATGTTTTTTAAAACCTCCCCCTCTAAGGGTCCCAACACCCTCAGCTTTGGGTTGGCACTCCATTTGGTTAAAAAGGGGGTCCTCATTCCACCTTCCCACAGCATTTTCCTACCGCAAACGGGGGAAATGGTTTTTAGAAAGCATCCACTGGGACTGCTACAACTCGCTTGTGTTTCCTCCATTCCGGTCTCCATCCTGCCAACACTGTGATGACTGGGTATAGGAGCTAAAGGAGCAAAAAAGTATTTTCAACAGATTTATTGAAGTTTTCACTAAAACAAATTTCTTTACGTTGTAAGCATTTAAGGCCCAGCGCCCAGTCTCTTGAGTCTCTTTTGTTTCTGAAAACCCAGAGATCTATGACAAAGGGGCTTTGGCGGGACACCAGGGGGTCTTCCACTCCATTTCCCCCCCACTCATCCCCACATGCTTTCCATTTTTAGCCCTCCTATTGTCCTAGTCAATAACCCCAATGTCTCTTTCCAGTACCCAACTTGAGTCAGTCTCTTCACGTTTCTCACAGAATGGGGCACGTCTCTCCTGTCTGCTGCTCAAGGCTCTCCTCAGATTCACTCCTCAGTCGAGTTTCCAGGGTTTATTCTCTGTACATTTCCTGCCGGTACTCTGCTGCCATGTACTGCCAGAAGCTGAAATTGCCGGCTCCAGCTCTACATATGTTTGGCATATCCAACCTTTGTCATTAAACACTGGTACCTTAAGCACCCACATTTGAGTGCCTAGTGGAAAATAAGAGCCCTGAATCCAAACATGCTCTGTGCCAGTGTGCATGAGCTGCAGCAAAATACATCTTGGTAACTTGGGAACTGTTGGTGGGGCTAGCAGTCAAGAAAATAGCAGCTATTGTGATACAGACTGGAGTAGCATTTTCTTTGTTATAGCAAAGGATAGGGCGAGAACAGAAGTGGGTGATACAGACAGAAGTCAGTAACAGTATATAATATCAAGGTCAAAAGAACAGGTGAACCCAATTTTTAGGCAGAAGGGTAGTCAGAAAAACTGTTAGTAATGAAGAAAAGGCAAATGATAGGATTTATCAACAGTAATACCCAAAACTGAGCACTGAGTGCCAAGTGACGAAGTTGCACACATGTACAGGAGGAAATAACATTTCTGAGAATATTATTTTGGAGAACAGACATTCTGAGAATATTCTGTCAGGACAGTGAGTCAGCTGACGAGAGTCTTGTATTAACACATATACTCATTGCAGGGTACTCCTATTCATTGCAGTGTACTCTCATTCATTGCAGGGTACTTCTAAACATACTGAGTTAGTGGCCACAAGGGAATGTGCTAACACAAGTGCAGGTTGTGGAACATAGCTGGACCAGTGCATGTTTACTGGGGAAAATTCATACATACAGTATATGGAAATCTATGAGTATACTAATCCTATAGAAATAGCTAAAACACAATCTTTTTTTATATGTGAACATAGAACAAGGATGAGGAATAACACATACTCTATGTGGGAGAATATGAACTAATCAATACGTGTCATAATTTAAAGGAGTATTCCTATTTCAGACACTTATGGCATAGAACATGGGTCCCACTTCTTGGACTCACACCTATCTTAAGAAAGGGCCCCCAAACAGAACGGAGAGGTTTTTGGGCACGCAAACTTCTCTTTATTCATTTTAATGGAAGTTCCAAGTTCAGTCAAGCCTAATGGCCATTAGAGTGGACGGAAATTGCCATGCATGTGTCACGTTTTCTGACGAAGTGGTTAGAAACGCTGGGTATTTGCAGTTCCTCTGGGCCACCACGAGTGTAGATGGTAGGCTACTCACAGTGGTAGCTGAAGTGCAGGATAGGAACACCAGATACAGGCAATGGTAATGGGTCGCGGTGGGTATAGCCGTCGACAGGTAGCAGAGACCCAGACAGGTAACTGGCAGGTACAACATCAGGAAACAGCAGTAGTGTAATGCCCTGGATAGCGCAGAGTTAATGCAGGGTTAATGTAGGTAATCACAGGTAAACTGGTAACACAGGGGTTAATCCAGCAGGAGTACAACAGACAGGGGTCAGGATTCCAAGAAGAACACCAACGAACTGATGCTGGAGCAAGGGCAGAAAGTTCCTTATATACACAGAGGTCACAGGTCAAGAGGCAGGAGATTTCTCCCATTGAAGGAGGTCGGACCAATCGTCCTGACAAGACGAAACAAAATGACAAAGATAGGTCCCAAGGACTTAATACACTCTCCACTTTTCCGTTGGGTTGAGGGTGGTATGCAGAAGACAAGTCCAACTTAACTTATAGTTGAGAACAGAGTGCACGTCATAACCTAGAGACAAATTGCACTCATAGGGCAGACACAATATGAAGGGGAAGTCCATACAAATGGAATATTTGCTGGAAGAAATGGGAGGCAAGTTGTGGAGCATAAAATAGACCTGGAAGTGGCATAAAGTGAGACATCTTGGAGAAACGATCGGTGACCACCCAAATAACTGTATGATTAGAGGAGGTAGGTAAATCCATGAGGGCTTGAGGCAAAATCTTTGACATCTTCAACGAGAGGAGGCCACCAATAGTGCTGTGAGATTAATAAAGAGGCTTTTCACATTCCCGTGTGGCCGGCTAACTTGGACGAGTGGCCTCCTTTAAGAATTATTTTCCTTAAAGAGGTTGTGTGAGAAACGAAAAAAGAAAGAACATATAAGGGTATGTTCACACGATGTAATTTTGGTGCACATTACGTCGCGTATTTGCGCTTAATACATGGTGAGATGCGCGCCGCAATGACTTATTCCCCGTAACCTACCTTAAACAAATCCCCTGGGCGTTTGTTCAATGGGGGATAAAGGAATATCATACACGGTTACGTGCAGTAACATGTCCTGGGCGCCGCATGAAAAAAGCTTGATTTTTCTAATTAAAAGTTAATTAGGTTTTTTTTGACAATGAAGTTTAGTAGTTTTTTCCCTTTTTAAATCTTTAAGCATGGAAAGACAATTTTTCCCAGTGGGGGACAAGCGCAAAATTGAGTTATGTAATTATTCTGAACCAAAAAGGAAGAGAATTCCTTTATTTTCATTTTTTGAAACCTGGGGAACAACTCCTTTAAGGTAGAGGAGATTCTTATGGTTACTAAAGATAGTCACCGGATGACAAGCACTTTCCAGAAGACGACGCCATTCTTCTAGAGCCAAATTGATGGCTAGCAATTCTCGATCCCCAGTGATATAATTTCTTTCAGCAGCGGAGGTTTTTGAGAAAAAAATTCACATAACAGTCTTGCCTTTAGGAGTTTGTGTGAAAACAGTTCCGGTATCCACCTCTAAGTAGATGTGTTTTTCAGGCTCCGGGCCAGTTCTCCATGCCCCGGGTTTTATGACCTATCACACTACTTTGACCTCCAAGGCTTCCCCAATGTTCTCGCTTTTATACACGATCTTATTACCAGCAAGTACTACTAGCCCGTTTGTTTTGACCTGGCAACAAAACAATTTATTTAGATTTTCAAGGAACTCTGTGATAATTTCAACCATTCCGTAAGGGCACAGTTCTCCTACCTTCAAATTAAACATTTGATGCAATCCCTTACTGGGGGTTCTATCCTCTCAGTCCCTGCTCCATTTGAAAGGTTGTGCAATTCCCGAATGGCATCAAAGGGTTTAATATCGGCCATCTACGCTATTCTCAAAGACCCCAACTTCTGGATTCGGAGTATTACCATTCGTACGTGTCCAAATGGGAAACTTTTTTGGGTAAAAAAACTGCCATAACACACCTGGCAAACCATATGGCATAGGGCAGCCAAGTCATCCATATCCAGTCTTCCTGGGGTGTGCTGGAGACATAGTGCCTTCCCAGGATTCCTTACCCAAATTTTTTGGGACTGCCCTTGTATCCAACCTTACTGGTCACAGGTTTGCGAAGTTTTATTGGTAGTTTTTAACCAAAGGAGTCCTTAAATTTTTCTTTTGAACATACCCTCTGTGAGCTTACCAAAAAAGCCTTGAAACTGCTTCTCATTTAATCACAGCTGCAAAATGCTTGATAGCGGTCTTTTAGAAACAGGCCCAACCTTTATCTCTGCATGACTTGCAAACTAGAATTTGTGAAGTTCAACGTACAGAACGAATTACTGTTTGCTTACAAAACAACATTGATAAGTATAATGAGGTCTGACCTCCTTGGATCTCCTATTGGTCGTAATGACAATTAAATGCTCTTTCATCCTTTCCCACCCCACCTTTTTGTGTCCTGTCCTCTGTCTTTCAGTTTTAGTTGATATCTGACGAGTCTTTCTTATTCCTATTGATCAGGGATTATTTGCCATTCATGTTTTTGTGCCTTACTCAAAGGGTATTGTTATGTATTCTCATACTCCTGTACAAATGCACTATAAGCTTGCTTTTAGATCTTTGTAATATTTATTGGGAAAATTTCAATAAACATTCAATCACAAAGAAAAGAATCGGCGCTGTGGCAAACGTGATTTTCAGACAGGCAAAGGCGGCTTTTGCTTCATGCGGCCAGAGTTTAGGCCTAAGAGAACCGCAAAGGTAGAAGAAGATCTTCCCTCTGTGAAGTGCACCGACTTGAATAGACCACTGCTTAGTCCGATACTGGATGGTGCCTTTTAAGAGTTCTCCATTAACGAAAGAAACAACCAGAGATTTGACAAAAGGAACCACTGGAATACGAAATCTGGTGAACAAGCACAAATTAATTAAGGTTCTGACAGAACCAAAATCTAGGAAGGCAGAAACTTGAAACCAGATTGGGAGCGTGCATGGTAAAACGAGGATGTATATTCACCTAGGACCACCTCTTCCATGGAACCCAGTTGCTGAAGTTTCCCAGAGAAACCAGACAGTCCTTCAGAAAGTGAATTTGGCTACCACAGAGATTCTGGAGATGTTGGTGACAAGTGAGTTCACTCCACTTGCATGGGCTCATCTCAAGGAACCGTTGGTAGGGCCAGTGGAGGCCTCTGGAAGACTGGTGAAAGTCGAGGAAGTCGGCATGGCCGGAAGGGTTCTCGTTGCTGGTGGATCTCAAGTTGCCTCTCGGCAAAACAGATGTAAATTCTTGTAGCAAGAAGAATGAGGTTATTCTAAAAGGTTGGGAGGTCCCAGCTGGCCAGTTTGTCTTTAATTCTACCAGCAAGACCTTCCCAATATGCTACTACGAGAGCCTCATTATTCCAGGCTAGCTCAGAGGAGAGCATGCAAAACCGTATGGTGTACTGCCCCACCATAGATTCGACTTGGCATAGACGTAGCAGAGAAGATGCAGTAGAAGAGGTGTGCCAGGTTCCTCAAAGACTTTATGGACCGCATCCAAGAACAGCTGCAGTTTTACCTTTATCAGATCCCCTCGCTCCCACAGGGGGTTGACCCAGGCCAGGGCTTTGCCAGACAGGAGACTAACCACAAAGACCATCTTGACATGGGAAACTGGTGCACCATTATTTCCAGATGGATGGTAACCTGGTTTAGGAAACCCCGTCAACTTTTGGGGTTCTTATTGTAGCATGGCGGCAAATGTAGAGCAGGACTTGCAGTAACAAGAGGAAACGGAGTCACCTATTACAGACGTTGGCAGGTGAGCAACAATTTCTTTTAACCTCTCAAATAGGCACTCCTGGCAGAGGCCTTGGCGGGTCACTGCAGGCATGACATCCTGGAGACCATAAAGTGGCACCTTGGTGGGATACATGGCCACTGTGTACTGTAACAGGCTGAGGAAGTGCATCCTCTGGGTCATCGCGAGAAATGGATATGAAACATGTCAGTGAGCAGAGTTTAAGGAGCTGCTCACCAGAGCCCACTGCAAGGCCGGTTGGACTATGCTTGGGGGGGAATCCCAAGTCATTATCCCTGACATGGTCACTCATGATGACAGCAAAGGTACAGTCATGGTAAAGTAGGAGTAGGCTAGAGACATGGTCAGTGGACAGGTGTTAAGGCCAGGGTTGGAGGCAGCAAAATGTGGTCAGGTCACTCGCGGTAAGGTCGGGGCTGGCAGCAGGCAAAGAATAGTCAGGAATGTAGCTCAGGTCAAATGCAGAAATCACGAAACAAAAACATGCTATAGCTCAACACACATCAACAAGGTGGCGAGGTGCCAGATGGGAAATGACCTAATATAGGGACCAGCGTGATTACCAATCAGCGGAGCACTGGCCCCTTAAATTCCTGAGAGTCGGCACCCGCACGCCCCAGTTAGCAGATACACGCGCACTACCAGAGTCTGAAAGCAGTCATCGGTGGAGGACCATTGGGAAAAAATAGAGCAGTGGACATGCTGAAGTCTTATTCCATTTCAGGACATTGTTTTTAAAACTTTCATTATTGCTTTCTGTTAGGCGTATTTAATAGAAAGTTATCCCAGTGTGTTAAAAAAAAAAAGAATATTTAGACCGGCTGCATTTGATTACTGGGTTCAATATACTGAGTATGTAGAAAAGAGTAATTTTAAAACTTTTTACAAAAATCCCCATTCATTGGGCATTAAAGTTTTAGTATCATCTTTCAAAGGTCACAGCTGGTATCTAGGGTTTCGTAGGGCTAAAGCGGGTTTTTATTTACTTCATTTATTTTTAAACAATTCACTGTGGGCAGAAGGTGATGACACTAAGCACTGAATGAATGGGCAAATTGTATATGATTTCAAGATCATGCCTGCTTACCTTTTGCCTCCAGTTGGAAAACTTCATCCTTTTCAGAGGTGGAAATGAAAGTGCTTAAGCTCAAAGACAACAGCTGTACCAGTGCCCCCACAAGCAATTTATAATACTGCAATTCAAACCAGAAAAGGCAATTGCACTATTAACCCCTTACTTTGCCCTTTCTGTTTTGACTTGTTATTAAGAAGTATAGCAGAAAGTTCCTTTGGCAATCCATCAGCTTTGTTCTCTTATAGAAGGATTGGCACTTGTACTTATATTGATATATAATTTATAATACTAGCCTTTGGACCTGCTCAGGCACCAGGACTATGGTGCAATTGCTACTATTATGCTCCTAATGCTTCCCTCTGCTTCCATAACTCTCATTTAGACCTGTGGGGAGAAGGACTAGGACATGGTATTCTGGTGTCCTAGGTAAAAGAAGGCATATAGCGCCCCAATGAAAAATTCAGCCCACTCAATACTCCTTGCACCTCCTTCTGTGCCTGGGGTGAAGTGGCGGTCGCCTACCCATCGTCCTGGTGAAAAGTACCTGAGGACTGTCTGGCCAAGAATGATAACTAATGTTACGCTTCTGATTTTGGTTGATGTAAAATTCAACCCAAATTAAAGCTATTCCATTCAGTTAGGTCCAAATTGAAATTTGTAGAAAATTGGCAAAAAACGACTGTTACCTGAAACTGGAGTTAGTATTCAAGATTTTACATGTTGCTAAAAGCCTCAAATCACTCCTGCCAAAGTGTGACTTCTGGTGCAACCTCTAATGACAATTCCAGCTTTCCCAGGCTACCCCTATGTTTTGGGAACTAGAAGTCACGTCAGAAGAAGACAACTGTCAGTCAACGTCGCTTCCACTTTCCACAACATAGGGGGGGAAACCGGAAGAAACGCCTTGGGGGGAGCGACGTGAGGCCTGGAGTCACATTAAAAGATATGTTAAGCCCTTAAAGGGGATTTGCCACAAAGTAAAATTGACGTGGGAAGCTTGCAAATCAAATAAACATTTTCACCATTCATTATTATTAAAAATTCTGCACCGTTTTTGTTTTTAGCTGCTCCCTAGTGATACCATTGTTTACAGCTCATCTCCAGGGGATACGACCAGGGCTGAGAGCTCCTCAGTCCTAGTCAGACATGCTCAGACATCACCTCTCCTCTCAGGCAGCTACTGAGTGTTCAAACCCCAGGTGCTGTCATTCTACTCTCATCCTCTGTACTCCTTAGTAATTAGTCAAACAGTGTAAATAAATAAAAAAGAAACCTCAATGAGGTATGTGCATTTATAAAGAGAAAAAAAAAAAAAAAACACAGGCTTGATTTGAACCTAGGACCCTAGTGCCTGGAGGCAAAAAATTTACCTCTCAGCTACTCACAATGCTTTACATAAACAGACCGTTCTTTGACTACAGAGAGGAAAGGCCTGGTGATGTCATCCTGCTGGGTCACATGATATGCAATTCAAACAAATCACACACGACCCCTTCTGAGCCAACAAACAGAGCTGAAGAGCTGGATGCAGGAGGTATGAAATGAGATTGGGGCAAGACCCCTTTAAACACTCTAAAAATCTCAACCATAGCCATAACTTAGCGTTATGATTACAGATAGCAGGAGGGATAAGATTAGAAATAAAAAGTGGGTTAGCGAAAAAATCCATGGAGGTCTTGAACTTGCATTATTGTACAAGTTCAGTCGAAACAGTGTCAAACCAAACACGTCCCTTTTTAAGCAACATTAATGGTGACCTAGACCCTCAAAATTAGAATCACTAATCAAACTGTTATGGACTTTCTAATTGACAGGTCATTAAAATTAACACTATTTAGTCTTAGGACAATTCTATTGATGGATCTTTTTGATAACTGATACACTTTAGCCACTTTGATGTTGGCAATGAATAACTCCTTAGGTATTATCTGCCGTGGTTCAGGGGAGCTTTTTGGATAGTGAAGTTGTATGAGTTAGACTAAGTTATGATAGAATTACTCAGAAATAACTCAAAGAACCTTTTCCTAATTCTATCTCTAATTATAATACAGTACTACTTTCCTCATTCCATGCGTAGTGACACAATCTTGTCAGCCTGTGTTGTATAATTGCAATTACATCCTATTATGTGTGACACATTTCTCTTTGTGCTTTTGTATATACGTCTGAGATTTACTCCTGCTACAACCCTGTGTGGCCCACATCGATCTTAACCCCACCCCAAAAAACTTCCCTATCATACAACTAGTGTGACAATTTGATAGAGCTGTCTTGATTGTAGGGCACTACTTAGCATGGTGAATGTTTTTCATACGTGGGACACTCTTCATGACATTTTTCTTGTGCACATTACAAGATATATATGAAAAATGAAACTAATATTGCAGATATCATATTCTGTGGTAAAACGCATTGGCCAGAATGTAGGTGCTGCTGAGAGACCGTCCTAAGGGTGCGTCCCCACGGCAAGGTACAAATACCGGTCGCGATGAGCGGAGAAAAGCCTTCACCTTTCACATATTCTTTCCGAAAACCCGGAAAAAAATGTGAAAGTACGGGTCCTTGGGGGGCCCGCAGGCGAAAACCCCTGGCAGGGGGGATGCTGCACGGGTTTACCATAGAGCCCCATTGTACTAAATTTTGGGGCCGGTTTTTCAGACGGTCTGCAAAACCGCAAACCGGCTGAAAAAGCAGCCGAAAATCCGTGCAATGTGGACATGCCCTAAGAGGCCGCACATTCTATAAGTCAAACACACTGTGGCAAAGCTCCTACTGCTATCTAAAATTTAGAAATACATTTTGCATAAACCTAGATGCATTAGTAACAAGATACACCTAATTGATCACAGTGGCACACAATATGTGATAAATTTGGTGACACAGGGAGACACTTTTGTCACATTTCTCAGTATGTGCTAGTCTAGGGATATGGGTGCAAATGGAGGCTTGGGTTGGGTGCAAATTTAGCTGCTAGGCAAGTTTAGGGGTTGTATGTTGCCAAAGTTGCAGCAGGGCAATGCCAAATCCACTTATTTCATTATTTTGAGGGTCTGGTTCACTTGCTGGACGAAACTCAGCAGGTCCAGAGAATACAGCTGCCTTTAAAATAGACTGTTAACACACGGGTCTCCAAGGGAACCGAAAATCAAAGCTGTGGGCCTGGTCTTTAACCCCCAAGCCCCAACGCCTAAAAGTATCTGCCCCTCTCTTTATCTTCCCTCCCTGCACGCTATTTTGCGCTACTGCACATGCGCCGGAATTCCCTTGCCAGTACATGCAATCCATTTGCACGGGGCTGCGCCGCACGTCCCTCCGACTTTCCGGGTTTTTTTAAAGGAAATCATCCCCCGGCTTTTCTTTTAAGGGGGTTCTGCCCCCTCAGTATAGACCTGTGGCATTCAACATACCCTCCCACTATACGTGCTCTTACCTCTGCTCCTAGGTAAGCCCCCTGCCTTACTTCCCTCTTCATCATAGCATACATTTTTACTTTACATTTCATAGATCCCCTTCTGTCTTTTAGCCCGCATTACAGGTTCCATACTGCATATACCTCCACATTCTGGCATTATAGGTAAGATTCCTACCAGCATCACATACTTTTATTTTCCAGCCAGCTATATGTTACTCATGCACTACCTCCCTTTAGGTCTCCAAATACTTACCATATACCACAACATCATTCATCTTTTTTACCCAGCGTTTATATTTGGTAAGTTACTACATAATCTGTAGATTTTTTTTCCTGTTTTGGCAGATACCCGGCTTCCCTATTATCTTTTGTCCTATTTGTTCACATATTCTTCCTTCTTTTCTTTTTTTTCCCCCTTTCCTTGTTTCCCCTTTTTTCTGCCTGTCTCCTTTCTCTCCATATATTAATTTCTCACTTTTTCACTTTCCCTTTCTTTCTCCCTTGTTAGATACCTATTTTTTCCATTCTGACTTATTTCTTCTATTTCAATTATCCCTTTTTTCCCTCTATGCTTTCATTCTATTTTGTAAATATTTTTTTTCACTTTTAGTGACTTACATGATTAAGGCTCACATAACAGCCGAAACTTTGCGGCAATATTGTCACATCACTGGATTCCATTGTACAGAAAAAAGGAAATTTGCTGTGTTGTATGTTAAACCTATTATTCTCTGTATTACAATGGATTTTCTATAAAGAGTCACTTTTGCATTAAATCTTAAACGTGCTGTGAAATTTATGTATTCTATGAAGACGGGACTGCAATATCCCTTTCACGTGCACGCATATTCCCAGAGTGCTGGATATATCTCTTAAAGTAGTTAATGACCAGAACATTTTTTTAGTTTTTGCCTCTTTGCGTTTCAACAGTTGTAACTTTTTTAGTTTTTCAATGACGCAGTTGTATGAGGCTTCGTTTTATTCGAGACAAGTTGTACTTTATGGGGGAATAGTTTAAGTTCACTTATAAATAATTGCAGTATTTTCTTTTTTTATTTAAAAAATGTTTTTAATTTTTTTTACACCATTCACATTTCGCACTTAAAAGGGTTTTGCCAGGACGTGCATTATCTGCTAAGAAGCAATTGTAAACAAGCCAGCTGAGCTGAGAGAGAGAGAGACACAGCCAGAGCACAGAGCCATGCATAAGGGATCGTGTGAAATGTTCACTCAAATAATCAAACTACAACTAGTGGATTCTGTATACAAAAGACAACACCTTTTCTCCACAGCAGCTTGAAAACTTCGTCATGTTCTCTGTCATCAGATAAAGCAGGGATCTACTCAGATAATCACACTACAACTAGTGGATTCTGTATACAAAAGACAACATATTTCTACCCAGTGCCTTGAAAGCTTCTTCAGCTCCCTTTCATCAGATAAGAAGTGTTCTCTGCGCAAGCCCGGCCAGTAGCTCTTGTCAGGTCGAATCTAACAGAAGCTTTTAAGTAACTAAGGGCAGGTAAGGCAGCCTGTAGCTCTCTCACACTGCAATTTTTGTAATCACATATATTTAGAAACGTGATTAAATACCCATTTTGGAGGATCCCACGTCAACATTACATCGTGGCAAAACCCCTTTAAAAACTTGTTAGATTAATTCTACAGGTTATTACGGTCGTGTGAATACCTAATATGTGTAGGTAATTTATGCACAATTATTTTTATTAAATATTTATTCTTATTTTATTATTTATTTTTTTATTCTTTTTTTTTTTTACACTTATGTTTTTTTTAACTTTTTTTTTGTATTCCCCTTGAAGGGAGAACTGTTTTACATTTTTTTTTTTACACTTGGTAATGTATTAGCATTTTCATATATGCTAATACATTATAATCTGTGCCAGTTTGACACAGGCAGTGATTAGGACAGCACACAGTCTGCCCTAAGCACTGGCTTGTTACACAGACAGCTCTGTGGCCACTCTAGGTCCCCAGAGCTGACTGTGCAGTCGTTCCCCGGGCTGTCGGGTCACCGGGTGTTCTGATCATCCGACAGAGCAGTGGAAAACCTTTGATTGCGCTACGGTAACGCACCACCGCAATCAAAGGGTTAAAGCATATCGCAGGATATGCTCTGGGATCAGGGCCGTGTAGTACATCCCCGATCCCAGCACAGCTACAGCACCGCAAACTCCGATGTCTGCAGTGACGCCAAAAGACGTCGCTGCAGACGAACGACCCGCACCGGCTGACGCCAAAAGACGGTGCACGGTCGTTAAGTAGTTAAACTAGAATGCAGGGCAGGCAGGAAATAGGTGATATAGGTTTGCTTAGATCACTGATGATTTGCCTTATCGGTTTCAATGTATCCCCGCTTTAGTAACATGAAACACTATGAACTACATGTTTAATTTAAAGGAAATCTGTCGCTTTCTTTTACTAATTAAAATAACATAGAGTACTTCTACATATTCTTTTCTTCTTAGCTGTTTTTATTTGCTGATTGATTTTAACAGATGCTTTACCAGCACCTTCATAAACATAGGATTCTGTAAACAGGAGCTGATCCATTCACTTCTATAGGAGAGTTTTCTAGGCATGCTCTGTGACCTGGGAAGAAGTAAGTGAGCAAGGAGGAGGAGAAGGTAAGCTGTGACTATCTATTGTGACTGGCGGATTCTGTGTTATCTATACACATTGGTGTCACCTTTCAATGCAATCCTGCCTGCACCGTTAATGAGAAGGCTGCTGAAAATCTCTCTTTACAGAACAGGAACTGTCAGACTATTATTAGGCCTAGTAAATTGGTTCAAAAAAAGTGATAAAAACTGGCAAGACTTCAGTATAATTTTTAATATTTTTAAAGTGATTGAAGAACATTGTAAAGACAAATAAGAAATTGTAGGGGGCGTAGAAAAAATCATGGTTAAAAATAGTGTCATGATACTGATGAACCCCAATTCCTTTCAAATCAGGTTTCTAACTGACGTGAGATGTCTTTTTATTGCAATTATTTCTATTAAAAGGAATTGTCCAATAGAAGAAAATTCATTTAAAATTGAGCCGAAGAAAAACGCGTTCATGCTGAACATTTTAATTGACTTATCTGTATTTTGCTGGTCAGTATGTATGCAAGAGCTACACTATCACTACTACATAGTGACTGGTACCATCATAATGTTACTGAACAAACCAGTACACAATATATGCAAGTCTAAGGCTGCGTCTATACTGCAGTGTAAAATACTGGTCGGATTCTAATTAGAATCCGACCAGGATTTTACAGTTGGTTTCCGTTTTTTGCCGCGGTTTTTGGATTTCGGGCACCTCCTGCCATAGAACAGTACTATAATCCGCTGTTTTCCAAATGGACTTTGGCTTTGAAATCTGACCTCAGAAAATCTTTTGGATTTTGTATTGAGATCTATAGAGATGGTTTATAGTTGGATTTTTGCACTCTAAATACTGAATCCACTTTAAAATCCAACTGTAAACCATTCCTGTGGTGGCGACATAGCCTAAAGGTCCTGTATATTAATTCTTGTGAATGTTTTTATTTCTGTGTGTGTTACTTTGACATAACATGTGAAAATGACCCACTTTATTGTCACAATTGTACTTCACCAAGTGTCAATAAATATGAGCCTTATAATGTGCTAACTCTTCCTGATCTGTAGAGAACCCTTTCTTAGCAGTCTCCTCATTAATAGCACAAGTAGGATGACAATAAAAGGTGACATCATTTTATAGTTAAAAAAAACTTTGAGATTCTTAGTTCACGTTTTGATCAAAAAATGCTTAAGCCACCCCCGGCTACCAACGGGATCCCAAGGCGGGTGGTCCTACTCTGTTCTTACCTCTCACTAGAGTCAAATTCAGACTTCTCATTGGGTCAACAGACCTCCATAATCCAGAGAGAAAAATTAAAAAAGCACCAACCTTGCAAGCATACTGCACTGATATCACAACCTGTGGAGGTGGGCGGGGTGCAAGAGACCAAAAATGGAGGCATCCATTTCCCCCCTATTTTAGTTTAAAGCAATATATGCCAAATACAACGTATAGTTCTGCACAAAAAAAAAATTTCTGAAAAACACAATGTGAACCTGGGTGCCACTGGCAGGGTTGCGGCTTTTATATATTTTTAATATATATATTTTTTAATTTT
>JAODAL010064172.1:0-18866 GCA_025379985.1 Phyllomedusa bahiana
TGAATTATTATTCCGCCAGCCCGGGCCCCCGCAAACCCCGCTCCTCGCTTTCGCCGTCAAAAAGGTCCAGACCTCTCAAGCCTGGGTTTCTTTTGAGCAAGCCTCTGATTCACCCAGCGATGTCATATGCCGCCTTTGCCCGTAAACGCATAAGTAGGGGCAAGACCTTAATTTGGTTAATCACCACCAACATTTTCTAGTCACATGCAGCGAATGCATGAGTTGAAATGGAGGGAACACTTGGGCCAAAAAGGCCAGACCGACGCCGGGCCTCCAAACCACTGTCACACCCTTTGTCTCCGCCTCCTCCGCCACCACCAAGCGAAACCTCAGCTGCCCATGTCTCTCAGAGTCATGATCAGGATCACCCCGCTTCAGCCTCCACCGTCGCCCGAGTACCACCACACCACCAGAGACCCATCCTAACCCCTTCTCCTTCCGCCATTTTTGACGACCTGCACCCCGTAAAGGGGGCCCAGTCTAGCAGCCAGCCTTCTGCCCTTCCAGGTTTGGGAGCAGAAGAAACACTTTAACCCAAACCCATCCCAAAGCCAAAAGCCTGAATGTCGGCATTGCCAGGCTTTTGGCCCTTTGGGAAAAATGTTGCCTTTCGTCTGGTGGACACAGATGGGTTTCTGCCACATCATGGCCCTCCGCCGCCCCCAATACCAAATGCCGAGCAGGCATTTCTTTGCCAGAAAACCCATCCCTGCCCTGGCCAGCCACGTGTCATCTAAAATTTCAAGCTTTGTGTCTGCATCTGTGTCCCGGAAAAGTCCATCTCACCACCGACACATGGACTAGTAAGCACGGCCAAGGCCGCTATATCTCTGTGACAGCCCCACTGGGTGAGCTGGGTGGATGTCTCTGGGGTGACGGTGGCTCTCAGCTCGGCGCACGCTCTTCAAAACTGCAGGATGGTGCAGGGCTCTTTCCCCCCAAGGCCTCTGGTGGCATCACGTGCCCAGAGACCCCAGGCCGTGTTAAAATTAATCTGCCTTGGAGACCGTCCACACACAGGTCAGGAGCTGTGGACGGCTCAAAGGGCAACGAGACCGAGCGCTGGCTGGGTGACATGAACCTTGTGCCAGCAAGGGGGTGTGGATAACGGCGAAATCTGCTGGCCACCTTAAGATCGTAGGCTGGAGCCACATCCCTTGCCGGGCCCACATGTCATGAACCTTGTCATCCAAAATTTTCTAAAGAGCTACCCGGGTCTGGACTGTCTGCTGAAGAAAGGCTCAAGGGTTTCTGAGTTCGCAACTTCCCCGTTTTAATAGATGACGGACGCCAGCCTGGGCTCTCACCGCACCCACTGAAACCCTTCCGGCCCTGGGTCATGCTGTGGCCCAGGACAGGTAAAAGTCAATGTCCAGTTCAACTAAAATGGTGGTTGAAAGACTCCTTTTTCTGGCACTTTTTAAACTGTGGGTTCAGACAGGTTTAATGGTCATTCTGCGGTACAGGACAGTTTATAGTTATGTCCAGTTCAACTAAAAGGTGGTTGAAAGACTCCTTTTTGCGGCACTTTTTAAAATCTGGGGGTCATGCAGGTTTGGGGTCATGCTGCGTTCCAGGACAGGGATATTCAATGTCCAGTTCAAGTAGCATGATGGTTCAATCATACGCCTTCTGGCCTTTTTAATTTTTGGGTGATGCAGTTTAAGGGGTCAGGCTGTGGTTTCAAGACAGGGATAGTAAATGGTCTGTGACTTTTTTCTGTGACTTTAAAAACCTAAGTGTGTTGCCTAAAATTGTAGCACGTATCCATTTGAACTGTTGTGGATGTTAATTTCAGCTTCCCCCAGCTTGTTTGGGTGTAATAATGAAGGTGTTGTTGCTCTCCCATAGAATTTAATGTCATCGCTCATAATTTGAATCTCACTATCGAAAAACCTTATCGATAGCGGCCGACTATCGACTATCGATCGATCTCGATAGCCAACGCAATCGCTCAACAATAGTAGAAACCCCTTTAACCTGTTTTTAAAAAATTTGAGTGTTGAAATACTTTTTCTTACTTGCCACTTGTTAGTAAGTATTTATATACTACAGTTATGCTTGCATGGGGTTCAGCAAGCAAATGTTAGTGTTCCAGAGTAACATACTGTATGTAAATAATCTCTGTTTCAGAAGATAGGAAAACTTCCTCTCTGGTGCCACCTTTTGCAGGTAGCTCCCCTGTAAATCAAGTTCAACCCATAAAAAAGCCTTAGCACTGTAGAAAAATAGGAGCAAAAAGCGCACTCCTGTGTAGCAGAGCAGTATAAGATTATACCAAATAGGAGTTAATAAAACTGCTCACCTGGAAGGTTTGTACATGCAGCGGTACAACACACACTGAAAGTTTGAGAACTAAATAGGTTCCATGGTAGTAGCAGCCGATCCACTTGTTGACACGAGGAAATTCAAGAGCTCAAGAACTCCACGGAATACGTATACAGCAGCCAGAAAAATAGGATTAGCGCTAGTGGAAGTAAAATAGATAAAGCTAGAACACACTAGGTAACATTACCAGTAAATTAGTGTCATTTATTTAGCAATAAAAACAAATAGACAATTCGTTTCGCAAACGCCGGGTTGTCTTCAACAGGTCAACCTGATGAAGCAAAACGGCGATTGAGAAACGCCTTGTCTATTTGTTTTTATTGTTAAATAAATGACACTAATTTACTGGTAATGTTACCTAGCATATTTTAGCTTTATCTATTAAAAAAACTTGTGATAGAGAGCTTATTTACATATCCTTTTTTCTAGAGAGCGCTGTATGGCATGTTAGGCTTCCTATGTTACTTGGACTCTTTCCAAAAGGAGAATCAGTTTTCCCCTTAAACCAGAGTTACTTAAACATGCAAAGCACAATTTTAACATCATTTACACACAGACATTTTGTCCTGGTACTCTATATCACAATTTGTCTTAATTGTGATGTCAGGATCCTCGGTATTGTCCTCTTTGTTGTTTGATATGAATTCCCTATGTAGTGACCTTTTCATCTTGTCTCACAGGGTCTCATTGTAACGGTTGTTTATATCGAGCTCTTCAAGGACTTCACACAGCTTTTGAAGTGTATCAAGAGGTAATAGGGTCGTTTTTTCTCTGACCTGTACAGTAGACAGAAAACAGATTACAGTAAAACATTCCATTATTCTTAGATCTTGGTTTTAGGCTTTGTAATGATGGGCCCAAAATTCTGGTATGAGCTACTTGAATACAATACAACAAATATACTATGAAAACAATCTTATATATTTAAAAATAGCCCCTCCTAGTCATACACCAATATATTACTTATCCCCTAAAAGTTTGACATTCTAAAAGACAAATAGAAATAATCTAAACACAAGTACTGTACATATATCACACATAATTGTACAAAGTCCTAGTTATCACATAAACTCATACAACTATAGATTAGGTATAGCTCCTTCATGCTAAATCATATGCAACAACCTGTAAAGTGCCAATATTTATAAAGTACAAAAAACAACAACCTGCAAAATAAAGCAATAAATCAATACATTTAATTTAGCCAACCTAGGTGGCTAAACAAACAACTCCAGGGAGCATGAGATGCATGGGGCTCAGGTTCTCCCAACCCTTAAATATGTCAATATGGCAGTTTCTAGGCTGAATTGCTCTTAGAACAGAAAGAAAAAATCAGACAGTTGGCATGTAGACTGTGGGAAAGTTACCTTTAATGAAGACCATCAGTAGGTAAGTCTTGTTTCATGCTCCATCACTGACCAGGGTACTTTATTTACCCAGTGCAAAAGTTTCCTGATTTTATCCCCCTTCTAAATGATAATTGTTCATTACATTAAAATAATGAATGAAACAATCTAGAAATAATCAATTTAGGAACAATCTTTTTAAACTTATACATGGGAAAATGTTGACTCACAGATGACGTCTTTTCTAACTTGAGATGTTCATCTACTCTTTTCTTTTTCATCCAGTCCAGAATACCATGATGACATATTTTCCAGCGTTATCCTCATCTATTCCTCAGCTCCACAACAACTTTCTATCTTATTGCTCCCCTAAGTCCTGTCCCTGTCACTGCCCCATATCTCTACCTGCAGTATTTCAGGTAAAAATAATAGTGCCAGATGGTGTCCTCAAAATAATAGTGCAAGACAGTGTTAGCAAAAAATAAGGCCAGACAGTTGATTCCTCAAATTGTGTCCCAGACAATAATAGTGTTCCATGTACAGTACACAAATAGACTGATGGTGTAGCCTCCTCCTCCTCTGTCACTTATAGATCACAGTTATAGCCTTTCCTCTGTCACATATAGACCGCTGCTGTAACCCCCTTCTTTATCATATATAGACCACTGCTGTTGCCATCTCTTTCACATATAGACCAATGCTGTAGCCCCCTATGTCACATACAGACTACTGCTGTACCCTCTGCTGTTATATGTCACTGATGTAGCCCTCCTCTCACTAATAGACTACTGATGTAGTGCCCTTGTCAGATATAGACTGTTGTAGCCCCTTCAGTCAAATATAGATCACTGTTGTAGCTCCCTGTCACTTATAGATCATAGAGTATGCAGTTATTCATTATTAACCTTTAATACCTACTCAGCAGACACTCACTGTTTTTGTGTAATGCTCACCAGAGACAAATGTGGATCCTCTGGGTCAGCTATGAACTTTGGTGTAGAACAAGGCAGAGAAACATATTTTAAGCAATTTCATCAGTTTCATCCTTTAACTCGTTGTACAAGGGATCTGGATTTCACTGCAGGACACTCCCAGGAACCCCCCCCCCCCCCCATCCCACTCCAACATTGTCACTCATGGTGATGGTTGTTATGCAAGTGTGGTACCAAAAGAATAGATGGAGATGTGTTTGGGTCACAAGCAAAGGTCAGGGCAAGCGGAATATTTTCTTAATTGGGTAGAAAGACTGGAAGTCAGGACAGGCAGCAGATAAGTGGAAAGGTCAGGAGATAAACCAAGGACAGATATGCAAACCAACACTATGAAGCACACCAATGAGCTAGCATGGGAGGAAAGGATGAAGTGCCCTTTAAGAGTTAAAATGCTCAGGTCAATTGTTATGGGAAGCTGAGGGGTGACTGATAGTCTTTGAGATCATCAACACGCCGTGTGCATGTCCAAATTAAATATGGTACTACATGAGACACTAAATGGACTGGGGACCAGTCATGTTGCACGTGGCGGCAATGAGGTAAATGAACATGTCTATGGCTGGTGGGGTGAACCATGGTGTGACTCATATGCTGGAAGTGAGTATTCCAAACTATGACATCAGTCAATGGCTCGGGACCGGCAGAGGGTTAGGATCGCTGGATCCGTGGTGAGAAGAAGTAAGTAAAGAAGTGAGACAGAGATGTATTTTTTGGGCATTCCTAAAACTTTAAATGCTTGGAATTCATCTAGCTGTACAGGGCAGCACATTCAGAGATATGTTTCAGCACATGCAAAGTCTTGGATGTGGCAGTGGGAGGTTGGATTCATGGAAGAATTTAGGACGACTATGAAATCTGGCATGGGGATGCTAAATTTAATTCGAATAAAAAGGCATAGAATGTGCCTGATTCATGAAGCCGTTGTACAGCAGGTCATAAATTAGGCATATTCCAGTGCTCGGGCGGCAGTTTGGACTCCGGCATACCAGTTTTAAAGTGCTCTACATGCTCTGACTGTAATGCACCCAGAAATGCCATAGCGAAGCTATAAATATGTAGCTTTGCTACGGCTCTTGTGTGCCCCGCCTCCCACAGATTTGAAAATTTATGAATGGGGCTGCACCTAATATCAGGCTGTAAAGATGCTAGATATCTGGCGCAGTCCCATTCATACATGTCGCCCTTAATCTTTAATTACTAGGTGATGCGCATGCTGGTTCTTCCTGATTTAAAGGGCCAACATGTGCTGCCCAGTGGTTGTCATGGACAACCACCTTTTACTTTTGCCTATTTCAGGACACTTCCCTATTTACTCCCTTGCCATGTTGTTGGTGTACGGTACCTAAGTTCCTATCTCCTGAGCATTTGTTCCAGTAGTCTTCTGGATGCTGAATCCTTGCTCTGTTCCTGAACTGTCAGTTTGTCTACCACTTGCCCTGATGTCATGCCTCAACCTGATCTCACTGGTTTGCTGCCTGCCCTGACCGTTTGCCTATTCCTGACTTTGCCTCTGTCTCATTCTTCATGTTTGTCACCTCAAGGACCTACATTGATGGTAGTGACCTGGGAGTTCCGTACAGCCAAGTCCACCCTGCCTTGTGGTGGGCTCTGATGAAAATCAAGGGCTCCTTAGACCCTGCTATCCGGCATAGGTTATGCCAACTCTCAACAGTTACCCAGTGGATCCACGTCCTGTCTCTGGTGAGTCTGTTTGTGAAACCAGGTAGGTAGACTGTCTGGTAGACAGAGATAGAAAAGGAGATGTAGTGGAGTGCAGCACAGGGGAGTCCTTTGTAGGTAAGAATGAAACTGTTGAAACTGTTTTATGTAGTTAATGGGCAACCAGTGAGGTGACTGGCACAGGGTAGAAGCATTGGTGTAGCTGCTGGAAAGAATGGTGAACATGGCTTATGCCTTCAGGATATGCTTTCCATTTTGAGAATGGAAGACCAATTAATAAGGAGTTACAGTTATTAAGACAAGAGTGTATAAGTGTAACAAAAAAAGTTTTAGCTTTTTCCACAATGAATAGGTGAAAGATTCTGTAAAATATTTTTGAGGTGCAGGTGACATAAAAATGGAAAGGTCTGAGTATTGGGAGTGAAGGACCAATCAGAGTCTAGCATTATTCCAAGACAGAAGGCCTACTGTTTGGTAATAAAAAATAATGAAATGGAAATATTTGGCTTATGTAGGTTACCAGATGAAAAAATGACAAAAAGTTCAGCTCAGAGAAAGGAGAAAGGGCATGAAGTGAGAGACAGCCCACTGGCCACATTGACATTCATTAATCACCGCGAATAATTGACATGTCACTTATCCCTCACGCGTACAATATGATCGTATTGTATGAGTGGGGAGAGGGGGCGTAATCTATAGTTCTCTATGAGAACTATGGATTACCATAATTTCGGCGCGCATCTCACCCATATTAGAGCGCAACGAACTGTGCGGCGAACTATGCAATGAAATTAAGCCGTGTGAACATACCCTAATAGTGCAGCAATGATGTCATGGAAAAAAATGTATAACTGACCGTCATCACTTGAGAGTTAGTACTGAAGGCCAAAACTGCTGGTAGTTTGTCCAATGGGAGCTGTGAAAAATGAAAAGAGTAGACAACCGAGGACAACAGTTAGAAGAAGAAAAAAATAAATAGAACTGGAAAATGATAAGCCAAATGAGTGATCAGAGAGGAAGTAAGAAAACCAAGAGAGCAGAGTATCCTTTTCAACCAACAAAGCACAGTTTACAGAGGAGAAGCTGCAGAGAGCTCTCTATAGTATCAAATGCTCCAGAGAGATCCAGAGAAACCAACAGAAAGTAGTTACCATGACATTTAGTGGTCAGGAGATCATTTGACGCGTTAACAACTACATTTTTTGCGGAGCGTAAATGCAGCAACCTAATTGTTACATGTCTAGAAGATAAGTAGCAGAGAGAGTGTAGATTATGCAAAACTAGACTAAGCGGTCCAGGAGTTTAGAGATGAAGAGGAGATTAGAGACAGGTTTGTAGTTGGTAGCTCAGGATGAGTCCAGAAATGTTTTTTTGTTTTGTTTTGTTATTTTAGCAAATGAGTTTTTGTAATGGCATATTTGAAGGAAGATGAAAAAATCCCAGAAGTAAAAAAAAAGATTAAATATTTCAGTTAGGTAAAAAGGTCTGCTGTGGAGAGGGACTGGACGTGGCATGAGGGAATAGAGTTGCTAATGCTGGAAGTAGGGCAAGCAGAAGAGAGAAGCCTGCAGACTTCTTCTATACACGTCTTTTGCAGGTAGGTATAGTGTTTTCCATTCTACATGTTCATTGATGCATTAGGGAATAGTTCCCACTCTTTTATTCTAGAAGAGTAAGCATTGATTCAATTATTAATATGTGGAATAGAAACAACACCCACACTAAGAAACCATATTTGGTACAGTTTTTCCACAAATGGGATACATTGTTTATTTACAGTAGAGTATGCACTGCCTCCATATTAACCTAGGGTAATATATGTTTTTAAAATACTTGTTTAGATAACCCTTCCTATACAATCGTGTTGGTGGTAGATGTAAAGGGGTTGTCTTACCATGCTGTTTCCAAGAGTCACAGCCAGCTTTAGACTCACACTTCTGTTTAGGCTGTGGGTGGTTCTACAGCAGTGACTAGCATATCATCTGCTATACCTAGCTGATCATGTTACAGTGATATGAGTGGAGGAGGTTAACAAAGTTCACAACATTACAGGGCTCTAAAGGGTTAAAGCTTCTCAGTAATTACTGAACATAAGGAACAGAGCAGGCAATGAGTTATCATGTCAACCACTGCCAAAACTAGGGAAACTTGTCTGTAAAAGTAGGAGATAAGATCTGTTTCTAACTCTGAAGAGAAGAAAAATCAGAAAAACAAAGTATTTGGTAATGTTCTTTGTTTACCTTTACCTACATGTTTAAATGTAATCATTATTCATACTTTTAAAAGTAGATTTAAAGAGAAACTGGCATCAATACAGTGCTGGCCGATCTACTGGAAGCATCATAAAGAGGCAGGCTCACTCATTACAAGCAGCTATAATTTATTCAAAAATACTGTGACATTTCAGCTTAATCATAGTCTAAAATAAGCAAGGAACTGCTCATAAATTCAAGGATTTGGCCCTGTGTATATTTTGTGTAGGAAAAGACTTGTCAATGAAGACCAGTGGAAGAGCGGTGACAAGCCATCAATACCTGCATTGACTTCTGTGCAGAATGTCCCTGTTTCAGGCTGCCCATGGTTCAGGAAAAAGGAAAATGATGGCAGGTTTCCTTCAAAGAAGGACAGTTTAAATTGTGACAAAATATTAGATTTGTGAAATTTATGTAGGAGTTAGGAATTCTAGACTTACCGAAAAATTCCCATAAAAATGTTCTTGCTTCTCCAGTTCAGGAAGGTTTGTTTCCCAAATAGACTTAGCCTTTGAAAACAATCCAATGCTGTCTTTGGATGTAAACCAGAAGTATTTTAATCACTTTTTGATGCTTTTTCGTCCCTTTTCTGTAAAAAAATCTCAAAAAACTGTACCTTTGCCCCCCCTTGGAACAGCCCTCACTGACTGAGCTTAATTACAGGGGATGATCAAATATTGGAAGAGAAGTTAAAATTTTTTAAAATTTTTCAAATTTTTTTGCCCCAAAATTTGGGGAAGGGGTTTAAACCTGTGTTTTTAAAAAAATGTGTTAGGGGGAAATTTTCAATTTCATCCCAAGAAGGCTCCTGTATCTAAATCCCACCCTGTTTTGTTAAGGGGTTAAAAACACGATGCGTTGTAAAAAAAATGGCCCCTGATCCCCGGAACAAATCATGCAAAACCTTTTTATTAGGCAGGGAAGACTACTCCCCTTCCACCTTTTAAGAAGGCTTTGGAGTACTTTCCCCAAGCGAAAGAGCCATTTGCCAGCAGCAAATTTCAAATAGGGATACGGGCACCAAAACCTTCAAATTTTTCTTTTGGGAAAGGGAGGGACAAAGCACAAGGGGAATTTTTAAACACAGGGCCCCTGGGATGCCAAAATAGACCAAATTTTTTACTACTTTTGTGAGGCTGAAACCCCTTTCAAAGGGAAAGGGCCCTCTTTTTCCCATACGTAATTTTCACCCAATGCGTTTTGGGCAAAAAAGTGGATATCATAATTGGATAAAACCCCATCCTGCTGGTAACCCCAAAACATCCCTCAATTCTATAACCCCAAAACAACCCAAGCACAGGGCTCGGCCTAAATTTTTTGACCCAATATTGGGGGCCTTTCCCCAATCGGACAAAAGTCCCACTAGAATGCTGCAAATTCTAAAACCACAAACCCCCTTTCCCCTTTCCCAAAAGGGGACAGCGGGAAAGGAGGAGGGGGAAGAGAAAAAGAAATTTTGGACATCCACACCCATGACTGTTTTGAAGTAATGCAAATGGAGATACCCTACTTACCATATGGTTAAAGGGATGGCAGGGAGTTTTATCTCAAATGGGGATTGTGTTATTAAGCATTCTACTAATTCTGACAGTTCTTTTGTGTTATGTTTTCCCTTTTTTTGAGGAAACTTTTGTAAAGTTTTGGACAGACAAACTCCCACCATATGAATTGTAAATGGAGCACCATTCCTTGAGACCCCCCGTTGATGCCAGAATAGCTCCAATCGCGCCTATCCCCTTTTAAACCAAAAAACTCATGAAAAACTAACCAAAAATTGGGGTGACATAGGGGACCCAGGGTTTTTTTTGTGGGTTGCCCCCTTTTCAGGTGGCAACCCCCCAAAGGGGGTTTTAGGGAATTTGTTATTTAAAGTCTATTTTCATCCACAAGAGGCTCCTGAATCTAGATCACACCCCTTTTTGTGTTAAGAATTAATACAGGGCTTGGTAAAAAAGGCGCTGAGCCCGGAACTACAGACTTTTCCATTAGAAACAACAAGGGGGAAACACAGTGCCTGATAAGGGGAGCAAATAGAAATAGTTTATATATGCCAAGGGATATCTATGTCATGATTTCATGCTTTGCTCACTGCACGTAAAAGAGCCTATAAAACTCCTGTCCTAATAAAGGACGGGAAAAAATGTCACCTGTATGGTGTGGTTTTTCCCCTGCAGACGTCAATAAAAAAATCTCTAAAAAAAAAATTTTGGAGTGGGAACCCCCTGCGTTTTCCGTTAAATCCCCTGTGTCAGAAAACTCCCCCCGGGGCCCCCTCGGGGGTCGAGGGCCTGTTTTGGGGGGCGACATGAAAAATCAGCCAGATACGTTTTCAAGTTCCCCCCTTTCCAAATTGGCACAGGAAGACCCAGAGATGTAAAGGGGACACCCTCCCTTCCCCTTTGCAACCCTGAAAAACCCGGGGGAAGATCCGAAACCCCCGGGCGGTGAAAAGGGAGCTTTTCCAGCCTAAAAATCGGCCCCCAGCCCTTCTATTGGGTTATAAGACCAGCCCCATTACTGACTTATAAAAAAGGGCCGGGAACCACCCCTGGGGAAAGCTTTTTTTTTAAAAGGGACCGAGTTATAAAGCGGGTGTTTTTAAATTTAAACAAGACAGACAAGCTCAGTTTAAAGTTTAAAGTTTTTAATTGGGCCTTAAAAGGGAAACACTAACAAAACAAAATAAGAATACATACAATTTTGGACAGGGGAAAGTAGGGTTTTACAAAAAAACAAAGGCAAAAAATAGTGCCCCTTATTTTCCCTTTGGGGTTGGGCCCTTGGTTCGGGGCCCACTTTGGGGGGGGTTTAATTTGGCCCTTGCTTCTGTTAAGTGTTTCCGGAAAATCTGATTTTTAAGGTACCCCCCCCCCTGAAAGCAATCCCCGGGGGCAAACCTGGTCTTCTGCTTATAACATTTAATGGGGGCATCCCATATTGCGGGCCCCTCTATACTCCCCCCCACCCCCCCGGGGGAATGGCCCTAAAAACCCCCCTCCCTCTCTGGCCCCAAGACTTTTTTTGTTTGGAAACACAAAATAGACTGTACCGCCAGGCCCTTTGGGACAAAACTGACCAGGGGAAAACCATTCAGAACTGATGGGGCCCAAAACACAATGTTATCAGGCATGCCTATCCAAATTGGTTTTTTAAAGGAAAATTTTGGTTTTTGGCCTTCCCCTGCAGCCTAAAACCCTTTGGGGAGCGGCAGCAGGACGTGGGGGAAAGTTTCATTTTTTTTAAAATATAAAACCCAAACTGGGACCTGTTGAATAGTTCCCCTCCCATAAACCCTTTTATAAATTTTTTGGGCCCGCGTGTCGGGCCAAGGGCCTGTGAACCGGGGAGTCGGGAGACCAAAATTTTTTCCCAGGACTAATAAAATTTGCTTTGGGGAAATTCTTTCTTTGGGGTTTTGACCCCAGCTGAGGGGGGTTTTTCCCCCCGCCCCTTTGTTCACTGGGTTTGAATGTCTCTTCCCAAAAATTTTGACATCTTCCCGGAACCATTTAAAATGTGCTGAGCTTTGGGCAAATTAAATTGTGGCTTTTCAGGGGTCGCGGGGGTTTTGAATTCTGCTATCTGAGTGATTTGAGTTTTTAATTTTTGGGGGGGGGGGGGGGACTTGTCATTTTTGAGTCAATTTTCCTCACAACCTGTATCAGGCGGATGCTCTTCAAGAAGGGTTTAAATGAAATGGGACAGTAGCAACACAGGCAATGAATAGACTGGAGGCAAAATATTTAGCTATTCCTTGTGAGTGTAATACAGTACACTGCTATAATAGCACTAAGTACAGAAAAGTGAAACAAGAAGTCTGTGACAGATTCAGGAATAGAGCATATCCGACAAAGTTAACGAATACAGCTAGAACAAAAATAGACAGTATGAATAGAGATACTTTGTTGCAGGACAAAAGTAAAAAGAAAATTCTAGATACAAGTATCACTTTCTCTATGCAGTATAGTTTACAATTTAATACAATAGTTCTATGATCAGGAAACATCTTCCTCTTTTATGCGTTAATAGTCATCTACAACATTTGCTGCATAATAACAGCAGATTTGTATCTAGAAGAGCACCAACCATTACTTTCACCCAGTTTATTCACAAGTAACCTGAAAAACAATGATTCATGGCTTGATGTGAAATGTTTTTATAATTGTGGTCATGCTAAATGTACAGTATGCAGGTATGCAGAAAAAGCATCAACTTGACACAGGTAAAACTTATGCTATAAATAATTATATCAACAGCAATAGCAAATATGTTATATACAGTACCTACTTGGAATTTTTGTAGAGTTCTGTGGGCTGTACAACTGTCCCCTTGAAGATACACATTAGAAGACATCTCTCACATTCAATCAAGAAGAATTGTTTCAAATCCTCTACAGTCTTTAAAAAAGAGATACATGTGGGAGATGCTGCGTCTTTCTCGTTTATGGGCATTAAGAAGGTGGTGCAGTCAGTTCAAGGAGGGAATCTGCATAGGAAGCTCCATAGCAAGGAGTCTAGATGGATATACAATTTGGGCACTCATAGGCCGTTAGGTTTAAATATAAAAAAGGATATTTTTATATCAATATTAGCTTTTTTCTCTTCTTTTTATCTAATTAGTGGATATGTTAAGGTTTGCTTTTAAGTATGTCATTTTGATTATACAACGTTTGTTTTAAGAAAAATGTCCCCCCTATTGGTGGAAACAAAACATGTGGTGTGGCAGGAAGTTTTAAAAGCACTCCGTCAGTCACAACATGCAAGCTATGACTAAGGATTACTACATCCGAAACGTGTCAGCTTGTTTCTGACTTATTGTGTGCATCTTAGTGACTTTTAGTCTCCATTGGACCATGGGTGTTTTTTAATGTTATCCTAATAAAGATGACATTTTCACACAGAATAGTCCTCTGGATGTGAAGTTGATGGTGTTTATTTCAATCGAAATACAGTCCCCACAAAGAATTAAACCTCCCTTGCTTACAATCCTGCCTATAGACATCCCCCCTACAGCTCCTCCCTCATCTCTGTCTACTACCCTGCCCGCTCTCTCCGCTCTGCTGATGATATCAGATTACATTCCTCAATCATCCGAACCTCCCATGCACGTCTTCAAGACTTCACACGTGAGGCACCAGTTCTCTGGAACATGCTACCGCGAGTGATCAGGCACACTCAGAACTCTCATACCTTTAAGAGGGACCTGAGGACACATCTTCTCCCTTTGGTCTACCAGAATCCCTAATGGTTAACCCCTCCCCTCACCCGCCAGCACACTCTTTTTCGGCACTTAACTGCATATAGATGTACTGTCTGGGTGGCAGGTCCATCCTAATTCTACATAAAAACAACCCAATTTATGTCAATGGCTGGACCATTGTAAATCTAGCACTTCTTACCCTTCGTCTCTCCCATATACCCTAATAGATTGTAAGCTCTTGCGAGCATGGCCCCTCACCCTTGTGTCCTCATCTGTAAGTAGATTTTCATTGTGCAATGAAAGTTTTTTTTTTTTGTCTGCACCTACACCCCCCCAAATTGTAAAGTGCTACGGAATATGTTGTGCTTTTAAAATAAAGAAATATTATTATTATTAAAAAGACCATAACCTTTTAAATAAAATGAATTTGTCTCTCATTGGGTGCATATATAGATACAATAGTATAAGTTCACAAATTAAGATTATATATCTACCATCCAGATCCTTAATGGTAGCTAGATGGTTAAAAGATATTGAATTCTTAACCATAGTAGTTAACCCCGCTTTTTTGGTTTGGGTGTTAGCTTGAAACATACAGATTTTTTTTTTCTTTTACTCTATGTACATCTAAATTGATTAGGTGAGTTTCTGGTAAAAAAAAAGACATTTGCTTTGGATTTAATGAGGCCTTTACACAGAAAAAAATCTCTTAAAAGGCAAATTAGTTTAGTTAGTTTAGGCTCAGTTACAGGCCAAAGGAGAGTTTCCCAAATACATCCTCCTGTTCAGGACTTGGAGAGTTTGATATCACACCTTTTAGCTACTTGAACCGGTTCATCTGTGAGGGAAAGTTTGTGTCACATCTGTGTTTGGGAGGGAAGTGGGTAAATCCATTTAAGCTGTGTAAGCTGCTGTGCTGCATCCAGAGAGTACACTTCTGGCAGCACGCTGTGCAGCACAGGGGCCCAGGATACGTATTTGTAAATTTGTGTTTGGGGGATCTGTTCACCATCTTGTTCCAGAAAATTCAGTAAAACAAACCGTTGTTGAGCTGGTGTTGGAGTCGTGTTCTTTGTCCGTGACTTCACTGTATTCCGGAAAACCTGCCCTCGGTACTCGGCTTACACGGGCACCCCCAGCCAATCCCTTTCCACCTGTGTATTTATTAGGCAGCTCCTTCCAACACTCTTTGCCTGATCCTTGGTTTCCTTGGTTCTTGTCAGACTGTCTATTCGATGTCTGTGTCTGCCTTGTTCCTAGTTCTGTATCCTGTCTTATATCTGTGGTTCATGCCCGTCTTGATTGTACCAGGTCTGGTTCCCTTGCCCTCTATTTGTTTTCCTTGGTTCATATACGTCTTGTTTGTATCCTGTTCTGTCTTGGCTTATAAATCTGTCTTGTATGTAATTCCTTGTTCCTAGTGATGCATCGTGCCTCATTCTTAATTCTGAGTCTTGCCTAGTACCTGCCTGTATGTTGTTCAGTACCTTTGTTATTATTTTAATCTGCCTCTTCATTATTTACCTGGCACGTCTTTTGTCTTCCCTGACCCTTGTCTTGTCTCTGGCTCTGCATGGTGCCTTTTATTGGTGCCTCTGACCTTGCTGGTCAGCTGCCACTGCCAGGGACTGCTCTGAAGTTGCACTTGCCAGTAATTGTGGGTTAAGTCAACCTCATCATCAGACACTCTGTGAAAAACTTAATGGCCACTTTGTTACACCCGCTTGGAGCAAGTCCGGTCAGTGCATAATGAGTCCACAACGTACTGTCCTGTGACAATATGTAAGACACTTAATACTCATATTTAAATATTAAATAGACATATTTGGATAATGCATGAAAAGTTTGGCAAGGTGTTTTTGAGTATGAGTTAGCATAAAAACATACAGTAAATATCCACTGCCCATGTGTAAATTGAAAAGCTAAATACTGAAGCCATTGTATTCCTTAAAAAAGGAAAAGTAAGTGGTGCAAGTCCTGTCTATGGACCTAACCAATGAAAACAGTAAGTGAAAAATCAGGAGGTCAGGGGATCTCACAAATTATGTAGAAAGATAAAGCTTGCAGAAAGGATACTGATAACACATTCAGTCCACCTCTCTAGATCATGGCCTTCATGATTTTTCTGAGTATAATGGGGTCATTATTTCTGATGGCTGGAGTCTGAAGGTGATAAGTGGTTCCATGTTCAAAGAGTCGCACCAATTTCCACCAGTGTTGTCCATAAGGTTTTTGGGGTTACCATCTCTCATTATTAAAAAATTGACAAGAAAACCCCATCTCTAGGAAATCTCCTTTTCTCTTAGGATTTTTCTGTATGGTTTGAATTATATATATTTCAGCAATATTGACTGCAGATAGATCTCAAAAAATTAAAATGGCCTGAAAATGTTCTGATAAAGAGCTCTCAGAAAAACTTTCTTTATGTTGTAAAAATGTACACGAGCAATGTCGTCTCTCCGCACTTGTGTTGGTAGGTTTTTTGGCTTTGGGTTTCTGTAAATCTTATCTATTATTAAGTCTCTCTGGAAGCAGTCAGGTAGAGTTAAGGTCATTAATTCTGTTCTGGTGATACAACTGGGCCCTTTGGTTGCAAGTCTTTGTTCTTCTTCTCCAAGTGCAAATTTCAACTCAATAATTTATTTAAAGTTAGCGAATTCAGCCATTTTAGTTTCAATATGCTCAAAGGCTAGAGACTGGAAGTCTTGTTTAAGGTCAACCATCATTTGTTTTAGATCAGAATGAGGCATTGTTCTGAAGGTAGAGAAATTTGTTGCAAGTAAAATTGGTAGGGCAGGGTTAACTAAAAAAATCTGGGGGCCCAACAAAATTTGGATGGGGGGGGGTCCCCCCCCCCCCCCCTTCCATCCCCTCCTTCAACAACAAACTTTTATCAGTACCTCTCAAAAGTCCCTCAGTTACAGTAATAAAAAGGAGAAAATACCCCCTCAACATACACCACATAGTGTTTCCAAATAAATTCCACTACATAAATTTCCACAAAATAATGACGAATACCACAAAAATATTTGCGAAAAAACCAGTATGCAAAACCAATATTTTCGCCATACAGTCCCATATATTTCCCAAGGGTATAACCCGTTTTTTACACATGCTCTGCCGACATATAGTGATTACAAAACCCCGCTACATCCCCTAACTCCAGGTGATTCTCTCTGATAGAATAGTGAGTGTAAAGGGCCAAACTGCTCTTATTGCCATTTCCAGGCCTTGCAGCAGCTAGGAAGTCCAGAAATGTTCCTAAATGCTTCTCACCTCCTCTGAAGTCCAATCATTGGAGAATGGTGTGTAGTTGGCTAGAATTTAAGGTTTGTTTGAGCCAAATTGATATATCCCTATAGATCGTCGGTTTTTACTTTCCAATTCAGACAATGCCCCCCAGTTATTTCATTTATACGGTATTCATTTCATGTTTTAAATATTTAAATAAGGAAAGTTAAAAGGGTTGACTCACTATTACGATTGCTTTTTATGCTAAAGATCTTGCAAAAACAAGTCACTTTGCAATATGTGTCCATTAACATGTCCCCCATTCCAATATCCCCCCCTTGATTGGGGGCGACACTCCTCAAGTCCAAAATACACAGCGGGTTCCATCCTCTTTGATAGGCTGCTATAGTTTACAGACTGGCTTCTACTGACCTTAGAAGCCAGAAAACCCCCTGAATTCAAAATGAAACATAGAAAACAGATTGGGGGTAAGAGAAAAAATGTAGTGATACAACCCCTTTAATTTGGATTTTTTCAATTTAAAAAAAGGGGATGTGAATTGATCAAAAAAAAATATTGCAGTATTTAGCATTAAAAAGTAATTTTTGGAAAATGCTGATAAAATTATGTAGGTTTTTAGCTGGGCTATCCTCTAGAGATAATTGTTCTCAAGAGAAAGGCAGAGTACAAACTTCTGCCTAGTTGTGGACCCCTCAGGGGAAAATAATCTAAACCCACTTTAAGGATCATTTAGTACATCACCTAGACCTTCATGATCAATCAGCTTAAGCCCATCTAGTCTATTTACAATTTGCCTGATTTTTTTTTTTTTTCTTTAAAATGCACAAAGTGCAGTGGGAAACAGACTGGCTTATCTATTGGGAATATCCCAGAGTGTCTCATCGTAGACATTAGGTTATTCTAGAAATTAAAAATAAATGATATTATAGTCCCTAATATAATGTATATTGGGTGATAGAAAAATACTTATATGCCTAGGCCATAATAAATTGGTTGTCTTGAAATTATTGGTGTTCGCTAAAACAAAATTGCCACAATCATAAATGACACTTTGTTTTTATATTCCAGTTTGGAGAGATAGGATTGCCGTAACCAGAATATATTTTTTTAAATAGGGGATTTATGGGCAGCACAAAAAATAAATAATCACCTTATGTAGGATTGATGGTTATTATCAACCAAGAAAAAAAAGATTATTTTGGCATCTGTGAGTTTCTTACCTCAATGGTTTGGGTGTATAAAAATAATTTTTATATGTATTTTATAATTAAGGATGCTCGTATTTCTTATAAAAATAAAATGGGTACATCCAGTCTTTAATCAGTAGACAAACTCTTTTTCTTATTAGTTTTGCTGTATGATGAGGTATTGTGCAGTAGAGGACATTTGTTGACTTACTGCAGGTTAGCTATTTTATAACCATTTTTCCTCAGAAGTGTCTTTTTTTCACTACAAATGAGATAATCATCTTTAAGGAGGAAATCCCTCTCATATTCATGTAAACCCAACAAAAAAATTAGGAATTCAACGCCCTCCTGCTCCAATGTTTCCCTTTATAACTCTGTTTGTTCCTCAGTTTTTTGGGGGTTCCAGTGTGGAGCTCTGTAATTTTCCTTTGGTTCCTTTGATCTGTTTCTTTTACAGAAGGTTGTTCCATGCAGCTTTTGCTTTTTTTCCTTCTATTGATTCTGTGTTGTAGAAAGCAACTCTTCACCAGAGCTCTCAGTCTCTTCTTGTCTTCCCTCTACCAATGTACATGTTCTAGAAGACTTTTCTGTATCAGCAAAAACCAGTTTCTCCTTTTTGAGCTTCTTTCC
>JAODAL010064173.1:0-18865 GCA_025379985.1 Phyllomedusa bahiana
CTAAGTCCTTAGCAAAACCTAATAGTTTTATGAACAACCTCTTATAGTGATTTAAGAACAAAGTAATTAAAAATGTAAGTATCGGCACCTGTAGCACACTTACCTGAACGAAGGATACCCAGTACGAGTCGCTGGCGAAGGCGTGATTGTACGCACAGCCGGAAGCCGGTAGCGGAAGTACACAGCCCGGGACGAAGCCAAACAAGGCTTGCGTTCCAAAGGGCGGAAATGACATTGCGCCGGCAACCGGATGTGGCTGAATGACGCGTCGCGAGAGAACTGGGTTACTAAGTAACAGGAATGTGATCAGGTGACGAGACAGCACAGATCGAAAATCGTAAGTCTGCAATACAAAATACAATGTAACCTAGTACAATAAATGGATACATATAAAAGTTATGCAGACAAGAATAAGGCTAACAAAACTATACTCAACTAACATTGCATCTGGGCTGAAATACAAATTATTCTAAGTAAAGAGATCGATCATTATATCAGTCAATATGTATGCAGAGTATTATAACGCAGGAAAATACCCTGTACATATACTGAAATACACAAAAAACAGACAACAAAAATCACCTAAAAGTTTGTTAAAGAGAAACTGGAACTACACTACAATATAGATTACAAATTAATGATGGAACATAATTTCACTATATTATAATTAGGATGGCGGACAAAGGGGGAGCGGTGGTCGTCATGAATCTTGAGGACTTTAACCAGGCCATGCTTAATCTTTTGCAGGATTCCTCCACCTAAAAAAAATTAGTCTGTCATCCTACTGTCGATTTTCAGAGGGATCTGGGTGTCCTGTTGGAGGAAGGTGTTGCTTTGGGGGTCCTTAGCCGGAGACAGTCTGAATATCTGCTTACCAATTATCCAGTTATGCCCATTTTATATGGCTTCCCGAAAATACATAAAAACAAGAATTTGCCACCCATGCGCCCCATTGTCTCCGGCATGGGATCCCTTCTGGAACGTTTGTGCCAGTGGTTGGACTCCTTCTTACAGCCTTTGGTACAACGTGTGCCAGGCTATTTGAGGGATACGAAGGATGTACTAATTTGTCTGCATAATAGGTTATGGTCCAATGACATGAATTGGCTCAGTTGTGATATTGAATCACTTTACACAAGTATACCCCATAATATCGCGCTTGTAGCCTTGCAATTTCATTTAGAGATGTACAGTGATTACTTGGAGGATTTGGTACAATTTATCCTTATGACCACTAAGTTTTTAATGAATCATAATTACTTTTCTTATGGTGGTTCAGTATACCTCCAAGTAAAAGGTGTATCAATGGGCACGAAATATTCGCCATCTCTGGCCAACCTTACAGTTTCATGGTGGGAGGCACAATATATCTTTTGATATATTTTGATGAACCCATTTGCCAACAATATTGAGTGGTACGGCAGGTACATCGACGATCTCCTCCTTATTTGGAGGGGCGATGTGCCTGCCGTACTCTCATTCATTGATTATTTGAACAATAATCCCTTCAATTTGAGATTTACATTTCAAGTCAGTGATTTTTCCATAACTTTTTTGGACTTGACATTGGAGGGCAGACATGATCAAGTTATTACTACTAAGACTTTCCGAAAACCCACTATTGGGAACACAATTCTACATTACAACAGTTTCCATACTAATTCCACCAAGAGAGGTATTCCAGTAGGAGAGCTCGTTACAGCAAAACGAAATTGTACCCTTTCCTCTGACTATGAGCTTGAGAAATCCACCATTCAAAAGAGATTAAGAGCTAGAGGCTATCCTAATTGGACCCTTGATAGGGCCTCCACTTTGGTTGATAGGCGGTCCAGAGTAAGCTTACTAACCCGCAAAACGTATGTCGATACATCCAGTACCAGAACAGAACATAAGCCTGTATTAGTATTGGACCATAGCCATCAATTTGGCCCATTAAGAAATATAATACTTAAATACTTACCTATATTACAGGAAGATGAAGTATTAGACACCATACTGCAGGATGGTTGTCGCATTGTCGCTAGAAAACCTAAAACCATTGGTAGCATTTTATCTCCCAATTTTATTCCCTCTAGTAAGAACAAATCTACCTGGCTACGACACAAGGGATTTTTTAGGTGCGGGTCCCATCCCTGCAAAACATGCAGTTATGTCACCCCCACTTATAATTTTACCAACTCGGATGGCTCAAAGTCATATGATATGCGGGGTTTCTTGAACTGCAACTCACATCATGTAATCTATATTATTACATGTACATCATGTAATTTACTATACGTAGGCAGCACTATTCGTAAATTAAAAACCCGTTTTTTGGAACACCTAAATGACATTTCCAACATCAACAAAACCAATAAATCTAATATAGCCCTACACTGTGTTTCATGTCATGAATCACGTACTAATAGCCTCTGGGTTATGGCAATAGAAAAAGTATCCAAGCCAGTACGAGGAGGTGATTGGGAGTATCGTTTGCAGGATAGGGAAGCGTATTGGATTTTGTTATTAAATAGAATTTTGCCCAAAGGATTGAATCTCCGTCGTGAAATTATGTTCCATCATTAATCTGCAATCGACAGTGGAGTGTAGTTCCAGTTTCTCTTTATACACACTTTTTAGGTGATTTTTGTTGTCTGTTTTTTGTGTATTTCAGTATATGTACAGGCTATTTTCCTGCGTTATAATACTCTGCATACATAGTGACTGATATAATGAACGATCTCTTTACTTAGAATAATTTGTATTTCAGCCCAGATGCAATGTTAGCTGACTGTAGTTTCGTTAGCCTTATTCTTGTCTGCATAACTTTCATATGTATCCATGTATTGTACTAGGTTACATTGTACTTTGTATTGCAGACTTACGACTTTCGATCTGTGCTGTCTCGTCACCTGATCACATTCCTGTTACCTAGTAACCCAGTTCTCTCGCGACGCGTCATTCAGCCACATCCGGTTGCCGGCGCAATGTCATTTCCGCCATTTGGAACGCAAGCCTTGTTTGGCTTCGTCCCGGGCTGTGTACTTCCGCTTCTGGCTTCCGGCCGTGCGTACAATCACGCCTTCGCCAGCGACTCGTACTGGATATCCTTCGTTCAGGTAAGTGTGCTACAGGTGCCGATACTTACATTTTTAATTACCTTGTTCTTAAATCACTATAAGAGGTTGTTCATGACACTATCAGGTAGCTAAGACTAAGGGCTACTTCTGGCCCGAAACGCGTCAGCTGCATACCAACCCCTCTGACCATACCTCCACACTTGTTTGCTTCACTGGCTTTTCTGCTTTGTTTTTAATTGTTTACAATAAATTGAAGAATTTTACTATATTACCGACTGGTGCCAATCCATTACTACCATCTACTCTGGACTTCATTGCGTTACATGGGACGCGGATTAGAGCACGGTCTTGTCTATCAGATTACAGCGGAATACAAAGTAGGTGAGCTGGCTTTCCTTTTCTTTTTTCTATGTTAGTGGCAAATACCTGGCTCACACACATTACACTCTGCACACACAATTTATGCTGTTCACACAATACATACACAGACACTGCACACATACTAGATGCACTTTATACACAAAATACACAGCACTCACTACACACACAAAATATACTACACATACAGTACATATACTATTCATGCCACGAGCCGGCCTCCAAAGGGGATTAGCTTCATAGCAAAACGCCTTTAAAATGGTAGGCATTTTGGGAATGACTATATACAAAGTTGCCTCATTTCCTATTTTTAAATGTTGCAAAAGTGTATCCTCCCTCCAGGCAGTTAACAATTTGCTGAACATGTTCTGAATCTAAGGATATGTCTACACAGCACAGGATTATAGTCGGATTTTCGGTGGATTCACTTTTTAACCCCTTACTGACATTGGATGTATGGGTACGTCCTGATGGCAGTAAGGGGATTTGTAGCAGGTTAGCGCCATGATCCTTCTGCATAGCCAGCAAGTGCCGGTTGTTAATTGCAGCAACAACCACCGGTTACAGCGCAGGATGGAGCCGGCTCCATGTCACGCTGTTTAACCCCTTAGACATTGCCCTGAACACAGCCGTGGCATCTAAATGATTGAAAAACAGTGCTGCGCACGATTCCTGTCAAATAGTCTCCAAAAAAATGGGAATCTCGCAAGAGAACAGAGTGACTTTTGATCACTATATTTACTATTTTTCCATAGGCAAACTTAAACTCTATCAGTTCTCAATCTATAAGATAGTAAAACGTAACTTTTATTATGTAGAACACTTAACCTCTATACGCACTATTTAAAAACCTGATTTCTAACCTCTCAATTTATCCCTTTCTGCTTCTAAAGAAATAACTCCTTTTCTATCATCAAGTCTGGTGGGACACCACCTATTAACAGGAAAGCCTTATATATACAGTAATTTACTAACTCCAGTAAGGAATCCCAAGCATCCTACTTGGGCAGTCATCCCTAATCTGATGGACAAAACATATAAGGTTTCCTTGTGATACTCTCTGCAGCGGGTGACACTTGTAGACAGAGGTGAGAAATCACAATTTAAAATGTCATGCCTGACCTCCCCAACATGTTTCACCAGCTAACCTGGCTTCATCAGGGGTTATCCTTTTATATCATGTTAGATACACACCCTATTCAGGTGCTCACCAATTAGCCACCAGAGAATCAACAAAACCCATTCCCCCTTTTACTCTCCTGCACACCAGTCCTCACTCCAATTGGGACATCAGCAGTGAGGTCGCTGCATCCCGAACACTTAACATTGCAGCCATGGAGCGTTGGGGAGGATTCTATCTCTGCCATGTGTGCTGTGTTTACTACTTCCTGCCCCAAACAGGAACTAGTAAAACTACTATCTTTGTACACCCTAATTCATTGTCACTAAAATGCATTATACTGTATAAACAATCGCATCCCCTAGTGGTGAAGCACCCTAGTGGGACATAAACATGTAAAGAAAAAAAATTTATTAAAAGTCCAAATCACCCCCTTTCACCAATTTACAAATAAAAAAAATAAAAAAGTTACACATATCGCCGCGTCCCAAAAAGTTGATCTATTAAAATATAAAATCACTTATCCCTTACACTGAACTCCGTAGAAGAACCAAAAATATCCAAATGCCAAAATTGCGGGTTTTTTGGCATTTCATGTCCAATAAACTTATGTCCAATAAAAAGTGATCAAAAGAGTCGCATTTATTTCAAACTGGTATCAATAAAAAGTGCACTTAATCCCCCCAAAAAATGTCCATCACTCAAGCCTGCAGGTGTTAGTACAAAAATTATTGGTCGCAGAAAATGGCACCGCGGCAAAAATGTTAAGAATAGAAAATGTTTGGATTTTTTTTACGGTACCAAAACATAATAAAAACCCTACATGTTTCATATTGCCAGATTCGTATCAACCTGTAGAATTCAAATGACACATCATTTATACTAAAGATTGAATGCGTAAAAGCAAAACTCCTGCAAACACAGAGCAAGTACATTTTTTTCACCTTTTGCCCCAATTTTTTTGCGGTTACCCAGTATTTTCTATGGTGCGGTGAATGACACCATAAGAAAGTAAATCTTGTCCTGCAAGATAAAAGCCCTCATATGTCTATGTAGGTCAAAAAATAAAAAAGTTATGGCTCTAAGAAAGTGGGGAGGTAAAAACGAACATAACAAAAAAAAGCCTTCATCAGGAATGGGTTAAAATGTGCCAAAAATCCGACTGTAAACAGTGCCCCATAGAACTCAATAGAAAATCTATGCAGAAGTCTACACAGCACGGATGTCCTAGTGCGTGATTTGTAAACTGACGGAGAATAGAATATGTTCCCATCGGATTCCCATACATTCAATGTACAGGGCCGGCGGCGAATCCAAAAACTGACTGTGGCTTTTAACACAAACCAGCGCCGGTGCTGAGAAGTTAAAATGCCGTCGGATTTTGGATGGTATTTTAACTATGCTGTGTAGACCCGGCCTAACATTGAAACATTTGGATCCCGGGAGCTTTATGTGAAGCAATATTTGCCATTTCCAGCTGTACAAAATCACTGTAATTCTTTACTGCTCAGCTATATTTAGTGCAAGATATCTCTAGCACCATTCAAGAATTCGGCTCTTCATACCAATAAAAATTTATTGTTAAACAATTGTGAAAATTATGACTCTTGTATAACTTTATGTGTGTCTAAATATACTCCATTAAAGCCGTTTCACGCACAGGCTCATGCAGGCATGATAGGCAAAGCTGTAGCAGATGATCATGTGTGCCCCATTGTTCTCCAGCATACGCTGAGAGATACTTCATGGTGTGATCTGCTAGGTTTCTTTTACTGTTGAGCCAAGTGATATAATGCAAAAAACATTTCCTGGCAATCCTTAGAGTAACCACCAGCAACACTGAGTGAAAATATTACTACATATGACTTGTTCTTGGAAGACACAGCTGTTTTTAATGTTTTCATTAGAACTTGGGTTGCTTTGTTACAGCATTTAGTAGTATAAATAATCAATGTATTAATCATTAGCAGTAAAATGGTAAATCCAGTAGTAGTGCAATAAATTTCACTTTCACTCTCAGGGGCTGTTTGAAGACTCACTATAGCAGCTAAAGTTATAAGGCTATGTCTATACAGCAATGGTAAAATGCAGTCGGATTTTGCTATCGAATCGGACTGTATTTAACAATTGCGGTACCGTGGTTTTTTAGCACGGATTTTGCGGTAGGTTTTCAGATGTTGGACGGCCTTTTAACATTGAGGGGTACTAGAATCCAACAATCTGGTTTTGAAATCCAACAATAGAAAATTTGAGCTCTTGCTGCTGAGGTCTATGGGCACTGCTAACAGTCAGATTTTTGCAGATTCTATATACTGAATGAGCTTAAAAATTCAACCAAAAAAAATGTGCTGTATAGACATGGCCTAAGGTACTTTGGGGGATTCTGAAGGTAGGTATATTTTTTAGTTGATTTTTGCCTGAATCAAATTTTTATAAAAGTCCTTTAGTTTTGTTTCTCCACACACAATGGCCCTTAATTACTATTGTGGTAGAAAAGTATCTTATAATTCCCTAAAAAGTGGTTGATTTGTGGTGCAGCATCTTGCAATGTGTCACAGACACATTTATTGTGGGCATTAGACACTTTTTGGGACATCTCCGATGTGGAAGCATGACAGTGGAAAGTGGCTCCACAGGAAATGGGGCATGGTCACAATGCGACACATTGTGACAAAAATGTGCTAAATTCTGGTATAAAAAGCATGACAACTAATTGTTGGTATAACGACCTAGCCTATAAATCTGACCCATTGTTTATCCCGCCCGACGATGCCATAAAAAAAACTGTGATTGAATTGCAATTTTTGTTCATCCTGCAGCACATAAATGGAATAAAAAGTGATCAAAAAGTCATATAAGTGCCAAAGTAAATCTCACAAAAATATAATCATTTACACATCCCTGTTTACAGAAGAACAAAAAAATTATGGCTATCAGAAGATAGCAATGCATAAATATTATTTGACACAATAAAAACACTTTTTTTAATAAAAAGTGCTACTACATAAAAAAAACCTATATAAATTGGGTATCGCTGTAATCATATCAACCTGTTGAGTAAAGCTTACATGTGACAAACATTGCATGGCGAGCGCTGTTAAAAAAAAAAGTCTGGATTTAAAGGTGATCAAAAAGTAAGCCCCTACACACCTCCGCACAGAAAAAATAAAATAGTCATGGCTCTCAGACTGCAAAACGTGTTTTCTTACTTAAATGAAACAGTTTTTATTGTGTTAAAGGGGTTTTGCCAGGACGTGCCTTATCTGCTAAGAAGCAAATGTAAACAAGCCACGGAGCTGAGAGAGAGACACACAGACTGCCAGAGCACAGAGCTGCATAAGGGATCATGTGAAAAGTTCACTGAAATAATCAAACTACAACTAGTGGATTCTGTATCAAAAGACAACAGCTTTTCTCCACAGCAGCTTGAAAGCTTCTTCATGTTCTCTGTCATAAGATAAAGCAGGGATCTACTCAGATAATCACACTACAACTAGTGGATTCTGAATACAAAAGACAACAGCTTTTCTCCACAGCAGCTTGAAAGCTTCTTCATGTTCTCTGTCATCAGATAAAGCAGGGATCAACTCAGATAATCAAACTACAGCTAGTGGATTCTGTATACAAAAGACAACAGCTTTATCCACAGCATCTTGAAAGCTTCTTCATGTTCTCTGTCATAAGATAAAGCAGGTATCTACTCAGATAATCACACTACAACTAGTGAATTCTGTATACAAAAGACAACAGCTTTTCTCCACAGCAGCTTGAAAGCTTCTTCATGTTCTCTGTCATCAGATAAAGCAGGGATCTACTCAGATAATCACACTACAACTAGTGGATTCTGTATACAAAAGACAACATATTTCTACCCGGTGCCTTGAAAGCTTCTGCAGCTCAGTCTCATCAGATAAGAAGTTTTCTCTGTGCAAGCCCGGCCAGCAGCTCTTGTCAGGTCGTATCTAGTAGAAGCTTTGAAATAACTAAGGGCAGGTAAGACAGCCTGTAGCTCTCTCAGGCTGCACTTTTTGTAATCACATATATTTAGAAAAGTGATTAAAACCCCATTTTGGAGGATCCCACGTCAACATTACATCGTGGCAAAACCCCTTTAAAACAGTAAAACATAAAAAAAATATACAGGTATCCTTGTAATCCTATCGACCTGCTGAGTAAAGCTAGCATGTTATTTGTACCAGTGGTTGCGTGCTGTAAAGAAAAAAAAACTACAAGATTTTGTTCATCCCACCTCCAAAAAACCTTGATAAGTGCTTAAAGCATAATATGAACCTAATATGAAAAAATTGCATAATAAATTTTGGGGGGTTTATTTTCCAGGATTCCTTGCAAAAATGAAACATTTTCAACTAAAATTGAAGATTGTTGGCAAAAAATAAAATTTTTCATTTTGACAGCCTAACACTAAAAAAATTTGTGAAACACCTGTGGGGTCGATATGCTCTCTACACCCCTGGATATATTCCTTAAGGGGTGTAGGTTCCAATATGGGGTGTTTATTAAGTTTTAGCACCTTAGGGTGTCTGCAAACTTGTAATGGCGCCTAAACAAAATCGTAATGCAAACGAGACCTTAAAATCCAGTAGGTGCTCTTCCTTCTCTGAGGCCTGTAGGTGAGTTGAATAGCACACTAAGGCCACATATAGGATATATCTAAAAATGGTAGAATTGGGCTATGTTGAGTTGCATTACTTTGGTTAAATCTACTGTGTTCCAGTGAATAATGTATAAAAATTGAAAATCTGCAAACAAAAGTGACATTTTGAAATCTCATCTCCACTTTGCTTCGATTTCTGTGAATCAGCTAATATATTAATAAACTTCCTAAATGCTGTTTTGAATACTTTAAGGAGTGTAGTTTTTTAGATGGAGTCATTTATGGGTGTGTCTAACATACCAGCCCCCAAAAGTCACATTAGATATGGATGGGTCCCTTAAAAAAATCTGTGTTGCAACTTTTCTTAAAAATGTGAAAAATTGTTATGAAATTTCTAAGCCCTCTGTCATAAAAAAATAAAAAGACATTTAAAAATGATACCAACCTACAGTAGATGCTAGTTACAAAAAATTTTGTGTGGTACAACTATGTCTTATATGGAGACATTTTTGAACTTTGGAAATTGCTAATTTCTCAGAATTTTCTAAAGATTTTGATATTTTTCACAAATAAACAACGATTGTATGGACACAATTTTATTACTAACCTAAAGCACAATGTGTCACAAGAAAACAATCTCCGAATTACATGGATAGGTAAAAGTATTAATTAAAAAGTTATTCCTACACAGATTGCCATGTATCAGATTTGAAAATGGGGCTGCGACTTTTGGTCCAAAACTGGCTGCATCCTAAAAGGGTTACAAAATAAAGTATAAAAATAACAATAATCAGCATATGGCCTGGTGTGACCCTCAGCTTTAATAATACACCTCATAGTGGCTTTTATAATGAAAGGGGTGACAAGATCCCATCCCTCACATTACCCCTAATCACGTATATAAAAATAAAGTCCTATGGATACCTATAGCTAACACAGTATATACCGAATTCCATGTGCTCCTGTGCATGTCCCTCATGGAGAGTCTGTTTGGCATCCCATAGAACTTACTGTGCATATATCCCACTTATATTGTTTAAAAAGTCTTTGAAAAAGATTTATGAGTTTAGATAAGATTATTGTAAATAGGGTTTTTGTTGGCGGACTCCCAGGGTAAGATCCACGGGTCATCCTCCTCAGAACGGATATTCTGCCAGGGAAAAGTTTATAGGGTTTGTGATAAGTGTAAGTATACAGTAGGTTTTTGCCAAACAGACTCATATATATTTATTTAAAGCTCCCTATAGACAATCCTGAAACATGTGTAAAACCCTAGAAGGAGATACAACAAAAAAACTATTGGTGAGTTATTTCGAATTTATATATCTAGTGACTTATGTGTAAACTATTTTGAACGTAGTTAGTATGGTTGAAAAGCAAGTAATTAAGTGTCCATCTAAGTTTCCCTAACTTAACTAGTAAATGACGGCCAGTGTTTTTAGAAGCAGTTTTTTTTAAGTCAAAACTGGAAGTGGACCCAGCTGGAAGGAGTAGAAGTCCTCTGTTTACAATTGCAGTAACCTATTGAAATGGAAAGTAGCCTCAAAGGGGCTATCCTGTCCTTGTGGGGGTTCAAATTATCTTAAAAATAATAAAAGGTGCACCGAGAAAACAAAATCACAACATGCCTCGCTGCTATGAAAATGCTTTCTGGTTTTATTCACAAAATGGTGTTTTTTTTATATACCTTTGCAAATTAGGAGATAAGAAGCATCACATGTACCTGGCTGTGAGGGTCTATTGGCACGTCCTTATCTACAGACCCCTCCTCACAGCTTCAGGAATGCCTGAACACAGGGTGTAACTTCTGACTAGGCGCCATCTTGGATTACACGACAATCTATACAAACTACTACAGGCAGCCATTTTGTTTAACACATTAATGACAAAAGATATACCTACAGCTTTTACATGCTGTACTATATAGGTATGTGCCTATTATTTATATATATATGTATATAAATGTATATGTGAGGTATATAATAACTAATACATTAAAATAGAGAAACAAAGGATCACACATACATAACCTTTGCTCCCATCCACAACACTATGAGTCCACTTCTACTGTAGATTTGGCTCAAAAAAACTATAGTGGCAGTTTGACAAGAAAAAAACATGTATTACACAGCCGAAAGGGGTTTCCACTAAATAGGTGCCATCGTATGTCTAGGACGTGCAATCGCTTCAATTACTATATTTGAACTACAATGGAAAACTTGTGGCAAATAACTTATCTTTTATAATGTTTATTAAAATGGCTTTATGCATTTTTATATCTACTGCTTAACTTTACCAACAGTTTTGAGTACTTTCGTTGTTGGGACATGGCAATTGTTTTCTGATATTTAAAAATGTTAAAAAAAAATCTGTAATAAACATAGGACGACATGTCCGAAAAGAGGTAACGCCATACTAGTTTTAAGGCGCATTAAATCAGTGTAAAGTGTGCCTAAATGAACGAACCTGTCAAAAATCTGGCGTCTGATCTACCTTGCATTGTAAAATTGATGCGCCTATCAAGGCACATTGCATAATTGCAAAGCAAAAAAAGCAGCACCACAAAAACATTAAAAAAAGGAATATTTACTCACCCAAGTCAGTACATGCTATGTTTCAGCTCCTCCATGGAGCCATTTTCAAGCCCTGTGGAGGAGCTGTAACGTAGCATATACTGACGTGAGTGATTAAATATTCCTTTTTTGATTTTTGTTGGTGCTGCTTTTTTGCTTTTGTGCTTTGGAGGATAGAGGTCTTGTAAGCTTGCACACCTTGATTACAGTATTTTGTTTATATTTTAGTGGTGCTGTATCCTTAAAAAGATTATAAAAAAATTGTTTTTGGGTTTGGACTTCATTGTGTAATTTAGGTGCATAGCGTATCATTGCCTGCTTATTTAATACACCTATTTAGGCGCATTCCAATGTGTTGTGTTTGGCATGTAATGTGCCTAGTTTTGATATATTACAGTTCATTTATATAGAAGATAGGGCATCAACAGTTATTTTGGTGCAAAATACACCAAAGCAATTGTGTATTCATATTGGGACATGTTGCCCATAGTGTTTCAACTAAAAGGGCCTTCATTGATTTCTCCTGCCACAGCTTCACCCATGGCCACCTGTTAAAGTGCAAGGGTATTTTCACATGGCAGTACTTTGGCTAGTATTTTGCATTGGTATGTTAAGTCAAAATCATCATGCAAAATACTGACCAAACCAAAATACTGTAGTGTGAACATGCCTAAGAACTACAACACAACTCTATCCACTTGACTGAACTCTGTTGCAGGTCCTTGGATATTGAGCACAACAAAAGCAGAAAATGAACTCTGTTCCTTTCATTCTCTTGAATGAATAGGGATCACATAAGTTTTACCCCCACCAGTCCTAATATAATGTAATACCTTAGCAATATGATAAAAAAGTATAACATTGGGAATAGCCCTTTGAAGGCGTGTTCACACACCACTCTTTGTTACCTAGAAACTTAAGGTGAATCAATCTGATGTGAGAACGCTAAAGCAAAGATTGTATCCATTCCTGTGTCTCCTTGCTGATGAACTAAAGCTTTTTTGGCCATAAGCTAGGAGACACACTGATGACCAAATAGTCTCCCCCAAAAAAAATTCCCCAAAAAATTGGGAATCTTGCAAGAGAACAGAGTGACTATTGATCTCTATATTTACTATTTTGCCATAGGCAAACTTAAACTCTATTAGTTCTCAATCTATAAAACACTAAAACATAGCTTTTATTATGTATAACACTTAACCTCTATACACACTATTTAAAAACCTTATTTCTAACCTCTCAATTTATCCCTTTCTACTTCTGAAAGAATAACTCCTTTTCTATTATCAAGTCTGCTGGAACACCACCTATTAACAGGAAAGCCTTATATATATAGTAATTTACTAACTCCAGTAGGGGATCCCAAGCATCCTACTTGAGCAGTAATCCCTAATCTAATGGACATAAACTATATAAGGTTTCCTTGTGACACCCTCTGCAGCTGGTGACACTTGTAGACAGAGGTGAGAAATCACAATTTAAAATGTCATGCCTGACCTCCCCAACATGTTTCACCAGCTAACCTGGCTTCATCAGGGGTTATACTCTAGCAACCTGTGGAGGTGGGCGGGGTGCAAAAAAACAAAATGGAGGCATCCACTCCTCCCTATATGAGTTAAAAGCAATATATGCCAAATGCAACGTATAGTTCTGCACAAAAAAACATTTCTGAAAAAGCACAATGTGAACCCGGGTGCCACTGGCATGGTTGTGGTATATATACACACATTCCAATATCAGTGGCACACCATCAGCTAAAAGAGCTATCAAACAAGACATGGAAACCTCCAAAAAAGCATTTATGCTATCTACAATACATGAAAAAACTTTGAGGTTCTTAGTTCAAAACAACAACAGAAAACTCCTCTTGCAGGATACTAGGGGGGAGTACATGGACCCTAAATATTTAATATATATACCCCGGATATACCAAAAAATATTGCAACATCAAAACCACAAGCCAATAGCATAAATCCTAGGGACCACAAAGCAGATAAAAAGTAGCTTTTAATAAATACAAATAAAATGTAAAGACAAAAAAACCTAATCTATCTAAACCAATACAAAACTAAATCCTACATCTATGGCTACCTATCAAATAATGGGAAAATCACCCCAATAAGGGCATTCCCACCCCGTACCTAAACTACCAACACCCTATACTAACTCTCACTGTACAAAAAAAAAAAAAAAACAGGACAAAAACAAAGATGTATACATTCAGTTATCCCAAATGAATCTGGATGAATACATAAATCCGACGCGTTTCCCCCCATAGTAATTGGGGTTCATCAGGGAAAACGGGAATATGTATACAACACACTAATAACTAGTTTAGATAAACTTACTGCCCTTGTTAGAAATGCAGGATGAGTGCTGATAGTCCGGTGGATCCCAGAGATAACTTATAATGGAGCCACCACACCAAGGCAGTCCACAGATGATGTACCATCTGTTAAACTGTTAAACTGTTTAAGCCACCTCCACAGGTTGCTAGATCAGAGCAGTATGCTTATAAGGCTGGTGTTTTTTTCCCTCTGGATTATGGAGGTCTGTTGACCCAAATGAGAAGTTTGAATTGGACTCAAATGAGAGGTAAAAATAGATTAGGACCACCCGCCTTGAGATCTCGTTGATAGTCGGAGGTGGCTTAAACAGTTTTGATCAAAACATGTGAACTAAGAATCTCAAAGTTTTTTCATGTATTGTAATATGCATTTATGCTTTATGTAAATGCTTTTTTGGAGGCTTCCATGTCTTGTTTGACAGGGTACAGCATGGACCCAGAGCAGAAGCAACAACAGCACCAGTGACAGCCCGGGTATGTTCAGGTAAGTTTATTTTGTGTGTTATGTTTTTCGTATGTGTGTGCATATGTGTGTTACCTCCTCCTCTTGATAAAAGACTGCATCTTTTTGTTAACCCTTACACTGTCGCTGCGTTCAGGAGTACAAAGTGATGAACGTCTGGGTTATTTGTGGTTTCCGTGGGAGTGTGTTAAAAGCTAATGCTGTAGGTGATGGAAGAGCAGCACCGGTGGCATTTTCCCACATTAATGATATTAAGTGGGAGCCAGTAAATTACTTCCCATAAATTGAATATGTATGTGTATTTTGGCAAGGACAAGGATGTACTATATAAACCAATAGTCGCATAATTAAACAAAACACGCAATTCAACAGAGGATGTGGCTGCATGCAGTATTTAACACTGTGCCAAGTATTCTCAGTTTACAAAGAGAAAGTGATAGATTTATGGATTGATGAGCAATGTTAGTAAAACTACATTTAAAAAATATACATCCTTACCATGAATGCAGTCTTGGCCTAGGACCTGAAAAATTCCAGATCATCTAAAGGGCATGTGCTGTTTCTTTTTATAGGAAATATTATGTTACTGACTGGGAATGCATATAGTAGAACTCAGGGCCCTAACTAGAATCTATAGGGCCCCCATCACCTAATCATAGAAAACTAAAATAGCAGCATAGGTGGCAATTATTAACCCCGTAAGGACCCGTAGGTTTTTTTTTGTTGTTGACACGTTCGTTTTTCCCTCCTCGTATTCCCAGAGCCATAACTGTTTTATTTTTTCACCTACATAGACATATGAGAGCTTTTATTTTGCAGGACAAGATTTACTTTCTAATGGTGTTATTCACTGTACTATAGAATATACTGGGAAACCGCAAAAAAATTCCAAGTGGAAACAATTGTGAAAAAAAAACCACATATTTTCGCCATGTTTGCGGGTGTTTTGCTTTTACGGCGTTTAATCTTCGGCCGATACAATGTGTTATCTGTATTTTAGAGGTTGATATGTATCCGACAATTCCAAACATGTAGGGTTTCCGTTATGTTTTGATAACGTAAAAAAGTTCCAAACTTTCTACTGTTGAAATATGCACTGCAGCGCCAGTTTGTGCGACCAATAACTTTTTTGCACCTACAGACGTCAGTGAAGGGGCATTTTTTGTGGGCTGAAGTTTACTTTTTATCACTAGCAGTTTGGAATGCATGCAACTTTTTTGATCACTTTTATTCAATTTTTTGACCAAAAAACGCAATTTTGGCGTTTAGATTTTTTTTTCTTCTACGGTGTTCAGCGTACGGGATAAATGATGTTATATTTTTATAGATAGGGCTTTTTCAGACGCGTCGATACCAAATATGTGCAACTTTTTTATTATTTTATTGTTTTTATTTGTAAAATGGGGAAAGGGGGGTGATTTGAACTTTTAATACTTTTTTTCTTGTACTTTAAAACTTTATTTTTTTACTTTAACATTTAGTCCACCTAGGGTGCTTGACCACAAGGTGGCGCGATTGTCAATACAGTCTAATGCATTGCATAGACAATGCATTAGACTATACCAAGATGGCAGTTTCCCCACTTCCTGTCTGCGGACGGAAGTGGGGCAACCAAGACATGGGAGTGGCGAGAGCCTTCACAAGACTCCCCGCTGCCATGTCTGGGCATTGGATTGCTGCAGCTATGCTGCAGCGGTGCCGATCGCCCTGAAGATTGGCGCGCGGCACCGATCTTCATTCATTCAGACGCTTCGGCCATCTTTGCCGCGGCATCTGAATGGTTAAACAGCGCGGGCGGGAGGCTCTGCCCGTTCGCGCTGTAATGGCCTGGTGTTAGCGGCGATTAGCCACTAACACCTGGCGGCTGTGCAGGGGGGTCACGGAGCAAAGCCCCTTAGCGACCCTGGGACGTACTCATACGTCCAGGGTCGTTAAGGGGTTAATGGTATAAATAATACCGCCACAGATCAGAGACGTCACATAGTAGTACTGGATAGCAGAAAGCCACTAGCTACCTGTTTCCTCCAAAAACTACATCTTTCTTTGATCTGATTGGTGCCCCCTCAACTTCAAGGCCCCATAGCAGATGCTACAGTATCTCACAAAATTGAGTACACCCCTCACATTATTGTAAATATTGTATTATATCTTTTCATGAGACAGCACTGAAGATATGACACTTTGATACAATGTAAAGTAGTCAGTGTACAGCTTGTATAACAGTGTAAGTTTGGTGGGTTCTCAAAATAACTCAATACACAGACAACAATGTCTTAACTACTGGCAACAAAAGTGACTACACACCTAAGTGAAAATGCACAAAATGTACCCATAGTTTCAATATTTTGTGTGACCATCATTTTTTTCCAGCACTGCCTTAATTCTCTTGGGCATGGAGGTCACTTGAGCTTCACAGGTTGCAGCCACTGGAAACCTCTTCCCTCCTCCATGAAGACATCATAGAGTTGGTGAATGTTAGAGAACTTGTGCTTCTCCACTTTCCATTTGAGGATGCCCCACAGATGCTCAGTAGGGATTAGGTCTGGAGACATGTTTGGCCAGTCCAGCACCTTTACCTTCATTTTCGTTAGCAAGGCAGTGGTTATCTTGGATGTGTGTTTGGAATTGTCATCATGTTGGAATACTGCCCTGCGGCCCAGAAGGGAGAGGATCATGCTCTGCTTCATTATGTCACAGTACATGTTGGCATTCATGGTTCCCTTAATGAACTATAGCTCCCCACAGTCAGCAGCACTCATGAAGCCCCAAACCGTGACTCTCTCCACAATGCTAGACTATAGGCAAGACACACTTGTCTTTGTACTCCTGACCTAGTTGCCGCCACACACGCTTGACACCATCTGAACCAAATATTTTTTATCTTAGTATCATCAGACCACAGGACCTGGTTCAAGTAATCCATGTCCTTAGTCTGTTTGTCTTCAGCAAACTGATCTGAGCACTGACAGGTTGATCCTCCACCTCTTTAACCTCTGCAGAAATACTGGCAGCACTCATACCTATATTTTGAAAAGACAATCTCTGAATATGACGCTGAGCACGTGCACTCAACTTCTTTGGTCGACCTTGGCGAGGACTGTTCTGAGAGGAACCTGTTCTGTTAAACCACTGTATGGTCTTGGGTATCTTTTCAGGTTGTTGGCAATCTTCTTATAGCCTAGGCCATCTTTATATAGAACAAAAATATTTTTTTTAGATCCCAAGACAGTTCTTTGCCATGTGGGGCCAGATTGAACTTCCAGTGACCAGTATGAGAAAGTGTAAGAGCAAGAACACCAAGTTTAACACACCTGCTCCCCTTTTACACCTGAGACCTTGTAATACTAGTGAGTGACATGGCACCATGGAGGGAAAATGGCAGTTTGCACACAATGGAGCAGATTTATCAAGGCAGTTGCGCCAGAATTCTGGCTCCATTTGCGCCAAAAACAAGCTTTTTGCCACATTTGCTATGTGTTTTAGACAGTTTCAGATGCTTCTGTGCCTCGTCCGACAAAAAGAGCGTGGCCTCGTAAAATGGGCGTGGCTTAAATGTGACAAAAAACACTCCCGGATTTTGTCACAGTTTCTAGTTAGACTACACAGTTCTAACCTGCGCCAGATTTATCAATACTATAATAAATGTGGCGCATCGAAAGACTGTCTGGTCTAACTTTACACTGTCTAAAAGTAAGTCACTATTGATAGATCTGCCCCAATTTGTCCATTTTCACTTAGAGGTGTACTCACGTTCGTTACCAGCGGTTTAGACATTGATGTCTGTGTGTTGTGTTATATTGAGGGCACACCAAATTTACACTATTATTCAAGTTGCACACGAACCACTTTACATTGTATAAAATTGGCAAATATTCAGTGTTTTTCCATGAAAATACATAATACAATATTTACAAAAATGTGAGGGGTGTACTCACTTTTGTGAGATACTGCATATCTGCTATGATTATAGTTACGCCCATGGTAGAACTGCCCAGTGAGCAACCAGCCATTCATTCCTACTATTCTTCTATGGTCCATGCACTTGAATTTGGGCGATAAATTGTGGTTTTATCACAAGGTAAATGCTGTAGGTGTACCACACACTTTCTGAGTAGTCGTGAACATCATATAAAAGTTTGCACCAACTATTTCAAATTTAGTTCTAAGATTTGGTGTTTGCAACAGCCATTTCAATTTATATATTAACAAGCTGATGGCCACAGAATATTCGATTGAGTGAGGTTTATTGTAATAACACAAAATTGTGGCAATATTAGTTATTAGATATATCAAATTGAAATGCTGTTGCA
>JAODAL010064174.1:0-18865 GCA_025379985.1 Phyllomedusa bahiana
AGGGGGCTGACCAGGGGTAAAGTAGTTGTGACTGTTCTATCGCTTTCGTTTTTTTAACTGACCTTACATCCTTGGAAAAGTATGATTCAAAAAGCAAATTTGAAACTATGGTTCTCCTTGGGGAAAGTTTTAATTCCCTCCTCGACTTTTCCCTGAAGGTTTGAAATTTCGGAAAGGAAAATTGGGGCTTCCGTGAAAAGGGGACCCTGCTTACTGTGACCCTTTTGTTTAGGTGCCGGTAAAAGGGATTTTTGAAGACCTTGGAGTAATCTTAAAAATTTTGGTTTTTGTGAACTGTCATTGGTTTTCATGATGCTTAAAACCAGGAGGAGTGACAGATGCATTGAAAATAAACCGGGATCATTCAATTTTTGCTTGCTGTTAACAAACCCCCCAAACACACTAAAGGAAAAATTTTAACTTTTTGGTTGTTTTAATACCTACCCGGGGACCCACTTGAGGGAAAGGAAAATTTTTTGTAGAAATACTACAAATTTATATGAAAAGGATTTATCCAATATATCATGCAAAAATGATCCCTGTTAAAACAAAACTTTTACTTAATTTTTTAAAAATATTAATTATCTAAAACCCCTATATAAAACCCAAGCATACCTGATGAAACAGCATACTGTCACTATCTGCCAGGGGAGAATCCCCCCGAAAAGAGCGGCTCCGCTTTAATGACAGACAATACAAACGCGGTATGACACCTTTAAATCCCCTACCCCGACGCTTTTTCCCCCATACAATTCTAGGGTTCATCGGGGGGAATTCAAAATTCATCACGTGGAAAAGAAAACGCAATACAACCATTATACAAAACCATGTAATTCAAAGTTAGAAAATAAAATGATATTTATCTCAAGTGCGCCAAGTATAAAACGAAAAATTCCCGCAGCACCTCAGTACCGGCCCCAAGATAAAGGATACAGAAAAAAATTTTTGCTCTGTTCCCTTTTAGTTTTAATGGCCCAAAAGGTAGTAAAAATTTACCCCAGTTTTTACCATAGACAAAATACTATTGCTCGTTTCCAGTTCCCAGGCATAGTGCCCATTTTTTTTGCTCAGGTTTGCGGCGTTGGTATTCAACTGCGCTTGCCCGAAGTAAAATGCCCGTACTTCCGGTTAAATCCCCGGAAAATGACATCGCGAAATGTGAATGCCGGCCCAAACCCGGGCGCTGGCGTTCCAACAATGAAAGCGCATGTCCAAAGGAAACAACGCATATCAATTCATTTTCATGGATTAACACACTAAAATGAAAAGCGCTTTTCCACCACAACACCGACTAACTGTCACGTATCCCCCCTCAGCCAATGAAACTTTCTTCCAAACACCACATCATCGCCATAATATATAACAAAAAAAGAAAAATGTGGGGGACATAGAAATTTTGATTTTTCCAGAGAAAAAATTAAATAGCAAACACGGAAAATTAAACAGGGGCAAAAAAAAGGGGGTCAAAAAAGAAGTTGGGGGTAAAAAAAATCAGTTGCTACTGGTTTATCAGGCAAGAAATCAATGAATATAAGAAAGTTGAAAATTTGACCTGTCATTTTCTTTGGTCAGACTGAAAAGAAACCATAGGGGCCCAGGGGAAGAGTAAAACTGGGAAAAAGCAATGCAGACACCCCCAAAACAAGCCTTTTCTATAAAGAAAAACCAAATTGCAAAGTTCATTAGGCCCTTGGGGGGAAAAGAGTCCATCGGAAAATCCTTTGGGCCCCCTTTACCAGATTCGTCATCCCATTCCCCCCTTTTGGGGACGGTCCACAATTTTCCAAAATAAAAAAGCCAAAAATTTCCCATTCACCATTGATATTCTAAAATTTCGAGCCACGGCGTGTCTCTTCTTTTTTTTAAAATTCCCCCAAGGGTTCACCCACTCTTCTCTTGAACGTTCCCTTTTTTTTTTTAAAAGAAATTATGGGCAGGGGCATGTCCCCTTAAAATACCCCTTTCAGGCTGAAATTGGGGCAAAGTCACGAATAAAAAATTGTTTTCCTTTTGAGGGCTTGTAAAAGTTTAGTTTGTTTTATGTTGGGACGCACACATCTTTGCCCCTTTGAACAAAACCCACGGTCTCCCCCCCCAAGTACCTTGGGGGGAAATGGTGTATAATGACATGGACATCTTTTTTTTTTAAATAATCTACCCCCCCATGGTATGGGGGGTTAGGAAGATACCCCTCTAGATCTTTCCAATCAAAAACCCCAGTTTTTTTTTAATTTTGTGACTTCTGATTTTTTCATCAAAGGGCAACAAAACGTGCTCGTTGGTCTTTTATCTGCCTGGGGATTGCCCTGTTAGAGTTTTCCTGTTTTGTTTTTGTGCATCCAAAGGCGATTCCGGGACCTTTGTGGATATCCTCGATTAAAAATCCTCTCTCAACATACCGACTGTCCCTAAAGTCCCGCTTAGCATTTCTCTTAAATTCAGAAATTGACCTTTTGGTTTTCCTCTCTTACAGGGTAAGGGAGGTAACTTTTCCATGAAAAAACTTTGTTGCGTGGGTTTCCTAAAATTTTCTAAAATAATTAACCATTCTGATCTTAAATAAGAACTCCAGAAAAGGTAAACATCCCCTCATTTCATATGTAAATGCCCCATGTTATTTTTTTTGAGTTGTCCAACAAATTCCTCAAAATGACATCTTTACCCTCCCAGAGAATGATGATGCTCGGTACCCCCCCGAATAATTCGGGGGGGGGCCATTTTGGTCATCTCCCGGTTGGGGTACCAAGCCTCCCCCCACCCAAACAGATTTGCATACGTGGGGGCGCAAAAACTCCCCTTGCAGTGCCCCCGAGTGGGGGAATCTTGTTCAGAAAACAAAGAATTATGCCGACCAAAGTCCAAAGAAGCAAAATATTAGAGGGCCCGAAATTCTGTGCTCTTTGGGGCAGAAAAATTCGACCCCGGGTCCCCCTTTCGTTGGGGTATTACATACAAATTTTACAAAAGGGAACCCCAATAGTACCTCTTTATCAACACAATCCCCTCCACTACGCAAAAGGTCCCCAAAATACTCTTTTAAAAAAGAGGCAAAGAAACTACAAAATCCCCGAAATGTTATCTATTAAATCCCTACTTTTGCGTAAATTTAACCCACACCTGAAACATGGGCTGCCTTTAAGGGGGGTTTTAACCCCTTAAGATCTTAGGGCGAATAAAAATCGGTATTTGGGATTTGGGGCACATAAATTTAAATTCGTGTTGATTAAGGCCCATCCCTTTAAAAACCCCACAAGTATCCCCTAATTCCATAGTGGGAAGGTTGTTGTTGGGTCCATAGAAAGAATACCAAAATACCTTTTCCTTTAAAAAAATATTACACATTTGTTTTTACATTTCAATTTTAATATAACTTGTTTCCCCCCCCTTTTCGAGGTTTTCAATTTAAATTGTCCTTTCCCTGCGCAACGCTTCTAAAATTTTTCTCTAAGAGGTTTTGTAAATGGCAATCTCGTTCGCCAAATAGTAATTTTTTTGAACTTTTGCAAAAAAAATCAATTTCGCGGTAACCCCGCTGATTGGGGGCATTCTCCTACTTTTAAATTTCAATTTATTTCCCTCTCAAATTTCTTCCCCTCCAAAGGGGCAAAAAAAGTACGAACCTTCCAACCTGTGTCTGACACCAACTGCTGACATTCCTTATTTTTTATTTTAAAAAATTTAGACTTTTAGTTAGCACAAATAGATGTACATCTTTGATCCAGGAAAAAACACTATATTTGGTGGAGGCAAAGAGCAACCCTCTGTAAACTTTTAAATCTCTACTAATAATTGCAACTGTAAGATTTATTTTCTGATGCTGATTAATTTTTTGTTTCTGGGCGATGTTTAGGCCCGGCGGGCCTCTCCCTCCCTTTTAAAAAGGGGGGGGTGTTTGGAGTTGCCCGAGGGGAGGGGGAAAATAATCCATAGACTTTCCCCTTCCCCCGAATTTTGGCGTGGGCCCCTTTTCTGGTCTAGCCCTCTTTTCCTCCCCTAGGCTCTGTAGTTTGTGATTGGTGCTGAGGGTTTGGCAGATCAATAATTCCTAGAGTGGGGTTCGATTTAAAAAATTAAAGGCCTTCCTTTTTTAAATTTTTGGTCCCCTTTGAATTGTTTACTTTCCCTGCCTTCAAACCCCGTCTGATATTTTCTAAATTTTGTAGGCTTTGTTCCTTTCCCAGTAACAGGAACACCCTAACTTTGATGCGTTCTACAAATATTTAACGTTTTAGAGGTATTTCAAAATTTATTTTTCTTTTAAAAGAATTTTCATAAGTCGTACTGAACGTCTTAAATTTGTTTCCCACCGCCAACAAAGATTTAGACTGTATCAAAACAGGTTAAAATTAATTCTAAGTCCACAGGTATAATACTGATTCAAAATAATGCCTAATGTTTGTGCCCCCCACCAGGATTTTTTTTGGGTCGTAAAACATATATAATTTCTTAAAACCACTCTTAAGTTGAAGAATCACTTTGATCCCCCCTCTACCTCATGTCGAAAACACCGCCTTTCCTCGTTCCCATTTCTCTTTTTCCCCGGGCCCCAAAAACTGGCCATAATATTAGAAAAAAACAAAATTTATATTAAAAAGAGGAAAAAAATCTATATCACTGCAAATAAGATCCCGTAAAACATAATTTTTTCTTAATATTTAAAATATTAAATCAAAACCCATATAATACCCACGAATACCCTAGATGAAAAAGCTATGTGCAATCGCCAGTGGAGCGTCGGGGTAATGGGTTAAAGGTTCTTTAAAACCATTTTGTGATATTGGCTGTCTTTTAAAGCGGAGCCGCTCTTTATCGGGGCGATTACTCCACTGGCGGATAGTGCACAGTATGCTGTATCATCTAGGTATGCAGTGGTATTATATAGGGGTGTAGATATTAATATTTTAAATAGTTAAGTAAAAGTTATGTTTTAACAGGGATCATTATTTGCAGTGATATAAAGGAAGCTTTTGTACTATAGGGTTGACACCTCTGGCTGTGTCAAGAAATGCAAGTCATGGTAGATCTCCATCTGCGTTGGCAACCTGTAGGGCCGTTAGCACGTCACTTAGTTCTCTACGTTTCTGGTATCCCGTACTAGCTATTCTAGGGAAGTCCTCAATTCTTTTGAACAATGCGCTTTCTATAGCCTCTGCTGAACCATAACACTCATCTAGTCTCTCCCAGATCATTTTAAGACCTGTTTCTGGGTAATTTATGTTAATGTCTCTTATCCTCTTAGCATGCTCAGCAGATTCATTTCCGAGCCACTTTACTAGGAGATCTAACTCTTCCCTACATGACATCTCCAAGTCTCTGATCGTATTCTGGAAAGAGGATTGCCAAGCTTTATAGTTTTCCGGACGATCGCTGAACTTTACAAGTCCTTTGTTGACCAGCTCACGTCGAGCAAAGAACTTAGCAAAGTCCGTTGTGGCTTGATTTGCACTGAAATGGGTCGCTGGAGAATTGTTCTGGTGTGAGTGAGGTGTATGATCATACCTGTTAGGAATCTTTGCATCAGTCCTGTCAGTATCATACCCTTTAGGGGTGAAGAGACTTCCTCTGTGCTGGAATGAAGGCTGGATTCTTTGTTGAGGGGTGAAGTCCACTTGATCTATGTCATGCTGCTCTGAATCCTCTTGCTTGTAGAACTGTGGTCTGAAATCAGTTCCCTGCTGCAGGATTGGATGTCTTTGGGTTGTCTCAGCGATGATATCTTTGGTTTCTTGAGCAGGCTGAGAGCTGCTAATGGAGTGTTGATGGACATACTCTGAAGTGCGCTGTAGTGGATCTTCAGGGCTTTGCTCTAGGCCAAGCACATTTCTGTGTCCACTGTGGTCACTACCAGGAGATGCAGCTGCTTCTAAGATTTCTGCTTCAGCTATGGCGGCTGCTGGTTCTTTCTCAATATTGAGCTTCTCCAGTGTTCCTTGTAGGCGTGTCCTTTCCAGCTCTACTGAGGCCTCTTGTTGTGCTCTCTCTGCTTGATGTCGTACCCTCTCTGCTTCCAGGGCTGATTGTTGTTGTACATGCTCTGCTTCCAGGGCTGCTTGTTGTCATACATGCTCTGCTTCCAGGGCTGCTTGTTGTCATACATGCTCTGCTTCCAGGGCTGCTTGTTGTCGTACATGCTCTGCTTCCAGGGAGCTTGTTGTCGTACATGCCCTGCTTCCAGGGCTGCTTGTTGTCGTACATGCTCTGCTTCCAGGGCTGCTTGTTGTCATACATGCTCTGCTTCCAGGGCTGCTTGTTGTCATACATGCTCTGCTTCCAGGGCTGCTTGTTGTCATACATGCTCTGCTTCCAGGGCTGCTTGTTGTCGTACATGCTCTGCTTCCAGGGCTGCTTGTTGTCATACATGCTCTGCTTCCAGGGCTGCTTGTTGTCGTACCCTCTCTGCTTCCAGGGATGCTTGTTGTAACTTCAGTTGCATCTCTTGTTCAGCGAAAGCAGCTCGAGCCTTTGCTGCTTCAGCCTTTGCGCGGGCGATGGCAGCTGCACTGCCTACAGATGATGCTTTGGAGGAGCTGGCTCTTGATCTTGTCTTTAGAGAAGATGTGTGGCTTTGTGACATGATGTGACTGTTTAGAGATCGCTGTGTTGCTTGCTTGCAGGTGACTGCGTGCACGTGGCTGACCTCTGTATAGTCTGAATCTTCTCCTCTTGTTTTTAGCAGCTGTTTTACTGTCCTGCCCCCACTTCACGTACCCCCGGGGTCTATGTGGAGCTCGACAGGCAGCTAAACGCCTTCCTACTTGTCAATAATTACGACCGTGTTTGAAGTCTGTAGCTTTATTAACAGGACGTAGGATTAGGGTAAAACTGAAGGACAAACAAAAATGTACATTAGAATATACATAGGCTGTTTGTAACAAACATAAAAACAGTGTGCAAAGTACAAATACAGTAAACTTTACATGATGGATAACATGTCTAGGTAAATCTGAATAACAGCACAGTATAATCTTTCATAACTACATATAACAAGTTCTTAACTGTACTAGCAGTACTTATGAAGCTAGATATGGCTAGACATTTTCACAATCTAACTGCTTACCAGCTATGCTGCAAAAAGGGTAAGATAACATGGATGATGATCTCTTCTCTGTGCAGACATGAGGGGATAATGAGTTTCTTCTACCCATAATGCAAAAGAACTTCCTCTGAAGCAGGAAACAATAAACATTTGTGAAACCTTATAAACAAAGGCCACAAGGTGACACCAAAGGCATTAATTATTTAACTAATGCATGTAAACCATATTGAGATACAAATATAGACATGAATGACATGCCTATAAGCCGCACAAATTTGTCTTTTTTTCTAAAATGGCCGCGAGCACATGGCGTGACATGGGGCAGAGAACTTTGGGAGGAAGAAAGGAACACCCTTAATGACATGTGCAGACATGAAGCCAATCAGCGACCAGTGGGCTTCTGTGACGTAACAGCCCTATAAATACGGACGCCATCTTAAATTCTCACACTTCTCACTGTGTGTCCTGTCATAAGCATCTTGCTGCTGCTGCTCCTGCACTATATTGAACTCCTAAAACAAACTAGTTTTATCAACGACTGGGGGGAAAGACCATCACGAGTGTGTGTCATTTAGACACTTGTTACTCAACCAGCCTTATTATCTATCTGCTGCTGCACTATATTGTGTCCTTTATAAAACAAACTCATTTTATCAGCTACTGGGGGGAAAGACCATTACAAGTGTGTGTCATTTACACATTTGTTACTCAACCAGCATTATCATTTTGTTTTAGTTTGTGGGGTATTCTCCCTAAAGTCCAAAGTGGGTGTAATTCTGCCCCATACACGCCTAAATTACATCTGTTTTTTCTGTAGTGTATTTCATACCCAAGGGTTAATTTAACCTGTTGATTGTGGGTTAATTTGGGCTAAAATACAGGGTGTCTCTATTTTTTGGTCCCATATATGCCTAAATTACATCTGGCTGTTCTGTACGGTATTTCATACCCAAGGAAATTTAACCTCTTGATTGTGGGGTAACTTGGAGTAAAATACAGGGTGTGTGTATTTTTACCCCATATACGCCTGAATTTCATCTCATTCATTCTGTAGGGTATTTTATATCAAGGGTTAATTTCTCTTCTTGTTTTGTGGGAGAATTTGAGTGAAATATAGGGGATGTGTATTTCTGCCACATACACTCCTGAAATCCATCATCTTCAGACCGGTGGTGGTATTTTAATCTGTGGCCAAGCGTTAATTTATTCATTTTTTGTGGAGAATTCTGTTTCAAATCCAGTGTTTGTGTATTTTAGTCCTACATACATCTCAAATCCAGCCACTCCAGTCTCTTGGGATATTGCTATCTGTGGCAAACAGTAACTTTTTTCAATTAGTGTGGTGGTGATTCTGTTAAATGCTGATACATGTAGAGTCCCCCCCCCCCAAAAAAAAAAAAGAGTGAAGAGGGTGTCATCAGTAATTTAGCATTGACGTCAATAATCATTTTGCCATTTCAGTGTCCGCTTTCAATTGGTCAATAATCCATCATTGCTAAGGCCAAAAAGAAACAGGATTTGATCCCAAAAATAAGTAAATGGAATATTTGCATGTGTTCTGTGTTTCGTATCCACTCCTGCTTTTGACTACTTACTCATCTGACAATCCTGATACAAACAAATGTCCATGTCATACTAGCTTTACAGTTTCTCCAAAAACACAAACGGTTGTGTTTGTCCTTTTCATTCCTTCTGACAGATTAAAAGAAGGGGAAAACCAAACATAGTGGCAACGTCATAGAGTGGTGGAGGGTGGAAACAGCATTAGAAAACCACAGGGTGGTCAACTGAGAGAGTGGTAAGATGGCAACATCATAAGTAGGCCACATAGTTGCAACTGACAGATTGTGAAGGTGTCAGCAGCATGATTAGACCACAGACTGGCAGAAGTACACAGTGTTGAGGTGGCGGCATCAGCTTCAGGCCGTAGAGTGGAAAATGTCATAATTTTGATGTGGCGGCAGCTAGGTGACATTATGATGATGTGGCAGTAACAGCAACATCAAGCCAGAAAGTGACATGGTGACATAGCCTGGAGATGACAGCAGCAGCATGAGGAGACCTGAGTGGTGAGGTGGCAGCATCAGAAGGCTACATAATAGCCCAGTGAAGAATGGGGAGGTGGGTGTCAATACCAGTCCCTGATAAAGATGGGGGGTGGTTGAAGGAGCAGCTGGCAGCAGATGTGGGGCATCAGGCGGGTGGCAGCATCAGAACAGTAGCTGAAAAAGGTAGCCAAAAGAATCCAGGGTTCAGGGTCTGCTCCAGGTGCTGCTGCTGGTGGTACCTAAATCACTAGGAGGTGAAGAAAGCTGCTCATCAGCAACTCCAGACTCAGGTTGCTGCTGATGGAGCTGGTAATGCTCCTAACCCCCCATCTCCCCACAGCAGCTGTGGCAGTTGTACATGAGCGCTAATAAACCACCTGGTCAGACCTGCTAGAGGATGGACAATGGCGCAGATAGGCCAACTGACTAAATAGGATGTCTCTATAGTACTTGAGTTTGTCCTCCGTCTTGGCAGGTGAAAAAATGCCCCCATTTGGGACTGATAACGAGGGTCCAAGAGGGTGGAGAGCCAGAAGTCATCCCTCTGCCGGATGATGACAATTCAGCTGTCACTAGCCAGGCACATCATTATGCAGCAGGCCATCTGCGCAAGTGACTCTGAGGGACTCCCTGCCTCCATCTCCACTGTATACTGCCACGGTGTGTCTGGGTCATCTGCCTCGTCTTCCTAATCCTCCGGCTGCTCCTGCTCCTCTCCTGTCACCTGAATAAAAAAAACACTCATTTCGCCAGACACTGCTTGTGCTCCAGTGTCTTCCTCCTCCTCCTCCAGTTCAGCCCCCACTGGACTCATGTGGCCATGAGATGTAGTCGCCATGTCTCCAGTCCCCTGACCAGACAGATTTTGCAGCATCTGTTCCAAGACATGAAGCAGTGGAATGACGTTATTCATCCCGTAGTCCTGGAAAATAACGTGGCCTCCTCAAAGGGTCTGTGCAAACGGCAGGTGTCCCGAATGAGCTGCCACTGGCTGACATAAAAATTACACAGTGGATCCCTGTCCCCTTGGATCATCAAGAAATCATTAATGGCCTTTCTCTGTTCATCGATTTCTCCCTGTTTTGCCCTGTTCATCGATTTCTCCCTGTTTTGCCCTGTTCATCGATTTCTCCCTGTTTCGCGCTGTTCATCGATTTCTCCATGTTTCGCCCTGTTCATCGATTTCTCACTGTTTCGCGCTGTTCATCGATTTCTCACTGTTTTGCCCTGTTCATCGATTTCTCACTGTTTTGCCCTGTTCATCGATTTCTCCCTGTTTGCCCTGTTCATAGATTTCTCCCTGTTTTGCCCTGTTCATCGATTTCTCCCTGTTTTGCCCTGTTCATAGATTCTCTGTTCTGTTCAGCTCAATGAGGGTGTGCTTGGTGGTGTAGGAATGTCTAAAGTGCTTGCAAAGTTTCCTAGAAAGTTCTCTGAACAGTGCATAGTCAACCACTTGAAAAGGGAGGGACAGCAGTACCACCAACTTGGACAGGAGCACGGTCAGCTTCTGCACTTAGGGATGACTACGTACATACTGCTGTCTCTTAGCAATCGTCTCGAAGGACGACTGCTGGCACCATGAGTGGCGAGGAGCAGGAGCATCTGGACCAGTAGATGATGTGAAAGACAGGCAGTTGTCTTCGGCAGAGGTGGTGGAGCCTTGACTGCCTGAAATGGGAGGCGTGCCACTGGGTGCTGCTGCTGTTGCTGCGACAGGATGGACCACCACATCTGAGACACGTTTCTCCCAGGCCACTGTATGGTGACGCTGCATGTTGATGCAGGGCTGTGGTGCCAACGTTAGGTCCTTGGTCACAGTTTACTTTCTGCCCACAGATTCTACCTAACGCCATGTTCGCCTCCTCCGGTGTCTAGGCAGAAAAGTGGCACACTGCCGAGTAGGTAATTTTACCACCACTCCGCACTAACTGACTGTTACCACCGCTGCCTCTGTGAGCCCCTGTGCCGCTACTTTCTGGGACCTGCAAAGTGGGTGGTCTAAATTGTGGCCGTTTGGCTCCCGACCTCGCACTGCTGCCACACTACTGACTTCCGGCCACGCTTTCGACTTGCCGGCTTTGCCACTGCCTGATGCGTAAGCTGCCGCTCTCTTCTCCCAATGATTATGATGAAGCCCTTGCTTCCAGGGCCGGCACAACGGGTAGTCGAAGTTAGGTGACCGCTTATGGCACCACTTCATCCCAGGCAGTAAAGGGGGCGCAAGGAGGCATGGAGTGGGCTGAATTTTCCATTTGTTTAACTAGGGCACCAGAATACCTTGTCCCAGCCTTGCTGGCTTCACCTGGCTCCCAAGTGCGATCGGCTGCATTGATTAGTGTTTGCTAGTGTTGAGCGATTATTATCGACAAAGTTGAAATCGGCACGGTATTTACGTTGATCAGATTTTTTAGATCACTCAATAATTTAAGTTAAATCTGTGCTAATTTTTAAAAATTCGCACCATTTTCACGTTTCCCCTGTATTTTGGGGGCCAGCAAATCAGTTACGAAAGAGCAAGGGTGGAGTGTGTGCACGCATGCTGGGATGTGTAGGGTTTGCGATTGGCTAAAAAAACACAGACCTCTTTTTACATAGAACAGCCCTTCCGTCATGATCAGTGTGTTCAGCGTTTCTAGCAGAAGACATGCGCTCTGCCTCTGTCCAACACTCAGCAAACAGCCAGCGAAATTATTTATTTTTTCACAGAGAAGCTCTATTTTAGCTGTGACCTTGAACTTAGTTAGATCAGAGATTTGCAGTTTTTAGGTATTAGGCAAAAATTTTAAAGGAGCATCTACTGCTGTAAAGTCACGGAGGGGGGGGGGGGCCGGGCTAAAAAAGACAAGTCTATAAAGGTAGGGGGATATTGTACACCCAAAAACTTTGTTTAGACTTTCCCTTGCCTTATTTTAGGATCAGATTTTTTTCTAGTAACTGCATCTATTTGTTGGTGAAAAAAACTCCACTATATTATCAGATAATTTCAGTACCCAGCTTTTTTGATTAGCCCCCTTGCAGTTAAAATTTGAATCAGAAATTTTGTAGTCACCAGGTTGATGGGTGAAAAAAAAAACCTTTTATTATCCCTTTATACATTTCAGATACGTTTTTTTTTTCACTTGGCGCAGGACTTTTTTGATAGGCCCCTTGCATTTTAAAAATTTGAATCCAGCAACTTTGTAGTCCACAGGTGTACTGAAGGTGCCAAAAAATCCCTTTTATTATCCGTATAATTTCAGGCGGTTTTTTTTTCACTTTTTGGTCAGTCAGTTTGTTGATAGAGTATTTGCATTTAATTTTTGAATCGGGAAAATTTTGTGCACCACAGGTGAATTGATGGGTGCCAAAAATCCCGTTTAAAAACCGTTAAATTTCAACAGGTGTTTTTTTAACTTTTGGTCAGTCAGCTTTTTTGATAGAGTACTTTGCAGTTAAATTTGAATCGCAATTTTGTAGTCACCACGGTAAATTGAAGGTGAAAAAATACCTTTTATTATCGAACATTTAGACAGGTTTTTTTTTTCATTTTGGTCAGTAAAGTTTTGTATAGAGGTACTTGCACTTAAATTTAACCCCAGCTTTTGTTTTGTTTTTGGGGGATTTGAGAATAGCTTGATTTGCGTTTTTTTAATAAGAGATTTTCCAAAAATCTTCCTACCTTCTCAAATTTTTATCTTGAACATGGAGCGAAATTTCAGGTTAAGCGAGCAAAGGGGGGGGTTAGGACATGGAGGGAGGTACAGAAAAGGTGTCTTCCAGTGCTGGCGACAACACCATGCCAGCGATCGTCAGTTGCAGGCCCTCAGGCCTGTCATCGCTGGGTCGGGCCCGTGAATCTCAGTAACGAAACAGCTCGCCAATTGTTTTTCAGTGGTTAATAAACCTGCATCCGCGTCTTACCTCATCGCCCCCCAGTCCGGGCCACAAATGTCGTAATCAGCAACAGCATCCGCCAACATGAAGCGAAGGACCCCCAAATGTCAACTCGTTGACCCACCACTGGGATAATCCTTTTTCTGAAGACCTTTTGATGAAAAAAATGTGGTTTGGGGGAAGAAGGCATTTTAAAAGTCAAGGGGCCAAAGATGATGTTTTTTGTTTCTTGACGCCCAGTTATGATGCCTCATAGGAGAAGGAAGCCGGTCAATGGGAAAAACCCCGGGCGGGCGGCAACCCCTTTCAGTCCCTTTTTCTTGTACCCCGCGCCGGGATGCAGAATGTAGGACCCCAAAATTGATGATGATGTGCGACTTTGCGGATCCACTGGTCTTTTTCAGAAATTTGCTTGCGGGTTTCATCACGGAAGGGAAGACGTGGGGTTAGGTCAGTAGGGGTCCCCCCAAAAAAAGGGAGAGGGCGGTCGCAGAAGTCGCTGAGAGATTCCGCCAGTTCCGGGGAGCGCAAACCCCGCTCCTCGTTATCGCCGCAAAAAGGTCCAGGACTCTCAAGCCTGGGCCTTTTTGAAAAAGCCTCTGTTTCACCCGCGTTGTCATATCCCGCCTTTCCCGTAAAAGCATAAGTAGAGGCAAGACTTAGGTGTTTAACCAACCCCCAAACCTGTTAGTACGCAGCGAATGCATGAGTTGAAATGGAGGCAACATTTGGCCAAAAAAAAGGCCAACGACGGGGGCCCCCCAAACCCCTTTCACCCCTCTTTTCCCCGCCTCCTCCTCCTCCGCACCACCAAGCGTTCCTCAGTTCCCATGTCTCTCGGTCATGATTTTGGAATCACCTCCGCTTTTAGCCCCCCTTGGATTACCATCAGCCCACAGACACCCCCCTACCCCTTCCCCTTCCCCAGTTTGACGACCTGCATGCCGTACGGGCAGTTTAGCGCCACCCTTCTGTCTTCCAGGATTGAGCAGAAGAAACACTTTAAACCCCCAAAAAATCCCCAAAACCAAAAACCCTGAAAGTCGGCTTGCCAGGCTTTTTTCCTTGAAAAAGTTGCCTTTTCCGTCTGGTGGACACGATGGGTTCCCGGGGCCCCGTCTTGGGCCCCGCCTGCCCCCCCAAAAAGAGCCGAGCAGGCATTTTTTTTGCCAAAAAAGCCGCCCGCCCTGGCCAGCCCGTGTCATCTAAAAAATTTCAGGGCTTGCTGCATCTGTGTCCGGAAAAAAGCATTCCCCCCCGACCTGGGGGCTAGTAACAAGGCCAAGGCCGCTATACTCTGTGACAGCTCCCCGGGTGGGGCGGGTGGATGTCTCGGGGGGGGGGACGGTGGCTTCAGGGCTCGGCGCACCTCTTTCAAAACCGCGGGATGGTCGGGCTTTTCCCCAAGGTTCTGGTGGGACACTGCCCCCGAGAAACCAGGGGCGTGTTGAAAAAAATCTGTTTGGAGACCGGGCCACACACGGTCAGGCTGTGGACGGCTTGAAGGACCGAGCCCGGATGGGTGACAAGAGTTGTGCAGGGAAGGGGGTGTCAATAAATGGCGAAATTGCTGGCCCCCCTTAAATCGTAGGCTGGAGCACATCCCTGCCCGGACTTCTGAACCTTTTGTCCAGGATTTTTAAAAAGCTACCCGGGTCTGGACTCCTGCTAGGAAGCTGAGGTCTGAGTTCGCATTCCCCCGTTGCACCCTGCTTCGTCCCGCCTGGGGTGCTTGCAGCGTAGCTCGGCCTCCCCTCAACCTCTCATTGTTTACGTGGAAAAGGGTGGAAAATTTCACCCTCCACAAGCTCCCGCGATTGTGGCAGCAGCGCAATAATTTCGCAGTCGAAGGAACATGGCCCCACAAGCCGCGGGTGGGACCTCGGGGTGTTGAGCCACCCAAAGTGGGGAGGGTGAAAGAGCTCTGCAATCCTTGCCGTTTTGAAAAACCACCAAAATGGTCATGGGGACGATGCCCCTTTTCACATGAAAACATTGTGGTGATCTTAGTTCGGAAAGACGTTGGACACTCTGAAACATCAGGTCCCGCCCGGACGGAGAAGGGACGGACACAGATGGAACCCCGGGATTTTTTCTCGCGAATCCACAAGGCCCCGGGGCAGTTTCTCAATTTTATCGGTCTTATTAGGCAGTGGGTTTGGGGGTAAAAAACTAGTGCAAGGCAGCGCATAGCTCTCAGGGGCATCACTAGGCAAACAGGGCTTTTTGGGTTAAGCTGTGCCCGGGGGAAAAGGGGGGAGGAGGGGGGTATTCCCGACCCAAAGTTACCCGTCCCTGCTTGGAAAGAGGTTGGGGGCGAATTTGAGGGGAGGGGGGAAGTGAGGAAGACAGTTTGCTAGTGCCCCTCGACCCAGGGCTTGGGGAAAGGATTTCCAAGGCTTGGGGTGCTCCATTTCCCCCAACATATCCCCGCTTAAGGCCCCAAAAAAAACTACGTTTAATGGGTGGCCCCCCTCCTGGATCCCCCGGTACAAAAAAAAAAACTCAGCCTTCCTTCCACCACCCAATAGAGAAAAATGCAGGAAAAAGGGGACCTTGTGTTTTATCAATGGAACATCTGTTTCGTTGTTTACGTTCCCAAAATTTAGGGGGGGAACAACATCAGCGAGTGCAGCAGTAGGTCCCAAATAGGCGTAGCCGCAGCAGCACAGGCAAAAAAAATGGGAGAAGCCCAATGGGTGACCCCTGGCAATCTTTATTTACCACCATCACCAAACGCATGCAATGCAGGGCACACATCCAACACACAGAGACCAGCTTAAGATCATGGTGCACGACTATCTGCGTCTCAACACCGATTTTTTTTTGTAGTGTTCCGGACCCAATAGACTTCTGGTATCCAAAAATGGACGAATGGCCCGAGCTCGCTCGCCACGCCATAGAGGTGTTGTCCTGCCCAGCAGCCAGCGTCATATCTGAGGGGACCTTCAGCACAGCTGGAGGAGTCATTACAGACAAACGCATTCGGCTTTCCACAGATAATGTGGATCGTTTGACTTTCATCAAGATTAGAGATGGGCGAATTTCCCGAAATTCGTTTCGTTCACTTCGCCGAATTTCTCGGCAAAAAATTACTTAGTTCCGAATTACTTTGGTACGAATCATGTTAAAAAGCAGCTATTTCCAGGCTGCACAGAGCCTGCAGGGTGCTGTAGAACATTGTGCCATGTTTAAATATGCAGAGGGAGCTTGGTTTGTGTTGTGTTTTAGTATGACACGCAGATGACTGCCGCCGCTCTTAGAATCGCTTCACTATAAAATTCCCTGGGCACTTAAGAGGGCAAAACTGACCAAAAAACTCAAGCGGGAATGTAGCCGGATAAAGTCATGTCAGCGAAAGCTGGAAAAAAACAAGCTGAGAGCTCAGATGGCAACATTAGTGACAGAGTGTGGAGGTGACGGCGCTAGCCACAGCAGCATGAGGTCAGACAGTGGCACAATGACTTTCTGGTGGTGGAAAAACTGGAGGAAGCCAAAAAATGGCACAATGAGTGAGAGCGGAGGTCATGGCGGCAGCAGCATGAGGTCAGGCAGTGGCACAATGACATTCTGGAGATGGCAAAACAGGAGGAAGCCACAGAATGGCACAATGGGCTGAGAAAAGGAGGTCACGACGGCAGCAGCATGAGGTCAAACCGAGGGGACAATGACACATGGGGAGGGACCGGCAGCAGCCCCCCCCCCCCCCCCAGCGCAGCCCTTTAAAGGGCAAAAAGTGGCCCCAAAGACACAGTGTGGGGACACGGCAGCAGCCAACAGCAGCCCTTTAAAGGTTTAGGGAAATGGCACAATGCACCGTGTGGAGGGGCACGGCAGCAGCCCACCAAACAACATGAGGGCAGAAAGTGGCACAAGACACAGTGTGGGGGACACGGCAGCCCGCATGAGGCAGGCAGTGGCACAATGACATTCTTGGGGGTTTGGGAAAACGGAGGGGAAACCCAGGTGGCCAATAATGAGGGCGGAGGTCCCCCGGCGGCAGGGAGCCTGAAAAGGGCAGGCAAATGGCACAATTTACAAAAGGGGTGGAGGGCATGCAAACAGCCACAGCAAACAGCATGAGGTCAGACAGTGGGGGACAAAAGACAAATTCTGGAGGGGGCAAAAAAAAAGGGGTAGGCCCCCCCCAACCCCGGGCAAAAATGCAAGATTTGTTGGTGACGGCGGGAGGAGAGAAAAGCATGAGGTCAGGGGAGTGGCACCCAAAAACACAGTTTGGATGTCATGTCAACAGCAACAGCAGCAGAAACAAAGAGGTCATTGAGTGGCCAAAAAAAAAAGTTTGAGGTGGGTGGGCAATACCATTTCCCCGGTAAAGGGTGGTGGTTAGGCAGATGGGGGAAAAATGGCAGAATGTGTGGGGTCAGGCGGGGGGGGGCGGCATCAAAAAAGGGGGTGAGGCAGGTAGTTGGGAAAAAAAGGGCTGGGCGCCTAAGGGGATTGGTGTGTGGATATCCCGGGCCCATCCACGCCTATTCATTTTGACAAAGGTCATCGTTCCACATTTCCTGTGGCAAGCGGGTTCTCCGGGGGGTTTAACGATGGCCCCCGCCGCACGAACACCCGCCTGACCCACACTACTGGCCGGGCAGGACAGCTTCTCCACTGCAAACTCGGAATGCGGCCACACACCTTTTGGCCCCAGTAGTCCAGCGGATTTCAAACTGAGGTGGCAGAGTGTTTGTCCAATAGGCCCAACCTTTGGGGTTCAGGGACTGTCCAGGTCCCGCTGCTGGCAATCCCCTTCCTCATAGGCAGGTAAGGAATGCTCATCAGTGCTCCAGATTTGGGTTTAAATAAAAGGAGTGGTACTGCTCCTACCCCCCCCCCTTTCCCACAGCACCGCGGCAGTAGTACGTGAGCGCTGAGGAACCCCCCGGCGACCTTCAAGAGGGACAATGCGCACATAGGCAGCGCCAACAATTAGGGAGGATTTCCCATATATTTGATTTGTTTCCCTCTCAATAGCTGGAAAAAGGCTCCCATTTTGGACCGGTGCGAGGGCCCAAAATAGGGGGGAAGCCAGAAGTCACCCCTCTGCCGATGCTGACTATTTGGCGCACAGCCAGGCAAATAACATGTGGGGGCCACTGCACAAGTACTCCGAGGGGGTCCCCGCCTCCATTTCCACTGTATACTGCCACGGGGCTTGGGGGGGATCTGCCCCGTCTTTCCCCCATCTCCATCCCCCTCCTCCCGCTGCTCCTGCCCTTCCCCCTCTTGTCACTGGGGAAAAATCCATCATTTTTACCAGACAATGCTTCTGTCCAATGTCCTCCTCCTCCTCCTCCCCCATTTCAGTCCCCCCCGGGACTCATGTGGCCGAGATGTAGTCGCCACTCTCCAGTCCCCCGCCCAGACAGTTTTTTAGACTGTTCCGGGCATGAAGTAGTGAAAGACGTTATTCTTCCCTATCCTGGGCTGACAAAGTCGCCTCCTGAATGGCCTCAACAAATGGCAGGTTTCACGCATGAGCTCCCTGGCTGACATCAAAATTACACAGGGGAGTACTTCTGTCGCCCGGATCATCAAAAAATCGTTAAGGCCTTTCTCTGTTCATACAGTCGGTCCGACATGTGCAGGCTGGAATTCCCCGGGGGGAAAAATCGCTATCAGAGTGTTGGGAAGGCCGTTCTGCCGCTGCAACTCGAGGAGGGTGTTCCTGGTTTTGTACGAATGGATAAAGGCATGCACATTTCCCGGCCTTTTTTAGAATGTTCTAAGTCGGTGGAAGACTTCAGGGAAACCCTTTTTTTAACCAATTGAACACGTGCGCCCTTAGGGGCTGGGCCATCCCTCCCCGGTGGAGCGCGGACACCATGTTTCCCCATTGTCCGTCACCATGGGTTTCCCATTTGCAGTTGGCGCGGAGAAAGCCCACAAC